>CAUYQG010174697.1:0-10053 GCA_963574415.1 Tarsius wallacei
ACTCTGAGGCTCATGAACAAAATGGTAGCAATAGACACTTCTCAAAAGAAGACATTCGAGCAGCCAACAGATATATGAAAAAAATGCTCAGCCTCACTAATCATCAGAGAAATGCAAATAAAATGTCTGACAGTCCTCACAATCGATAGTCAATGCTTTAGTAATAATAGCAACAGTGAATCATTAAATAATTAGGAGAGAGCTCAATGACAGAGAAATGAATGTTATTCTATGGTGTTCTCGGATGAAACTTTCCAGGGGAAAAGACAACAGACTTTATATGTTCAAGATTTTAGTGTCCAAGTCTTCTCATTTGCCGGGACAAAAAGTATATAAACAGCTCAATCAGTCAGTGAAGAGTGTGCTTATAACAAAACCTATAAACTTCTAGTACAGTTAAGGCAGGAGTTGGCAAACCTTTTCTGCGAAGGGCCAGATAGTAAGTATTTTGCGCTTTGTGGGTCTCACAGTCTCTGTTGCAACTCCACACCTCCACATGGTAGCAGAAAAACAACCACAGGCAGTACTTAGTGAATGAGCCCGGATGTTTCCCAGTAAGACCTTACTTATAGACATGGCTTATTGAATTTCATATACTTTTCATGTCATGAATATTATTCTTCTTTTGATTTTTTTCAACCTTTCCAAAAGGTAAGGAAACCATTCACTCCTATGGGTCATATAAAAACAGGTGGTGGGCTGGATTTGACCTGTGAACCATGGTTTGCTGACACCTGGCTCAAGAGAGGAGATTCATAATTTTTTTTTTTTTGAGTTGGAGTGTCACTCTGTCGCCCAGACTGGAGTGCAGTGGCACGCTCCCGGCCACCGCAGCCTCGACCTACTGGGCTCCGGCGATCCTTCCACCTTGGCCTTCCAGGTAGCTGGAACTACAGGCGTGTGCTACCACGCCCGGCTAATTTTTTTTTTTGATTTATTGTAGAGATGAGGTTTCACCAAGTTGCCCAGGCGGGTCTCGAACCCGCAGGCTCAGGCAGTTCACTCACCTTGGCCTCCCAAAGCGCGGGATTACAGGCTGAGCCACCGAGCCCGGCCTGTATTTAATTTTTTAATTTGCTTTAGTTTTATAGCTATATGAGGGGGGGACCCCCCCCAAAAAAAACCCAGAATTATCTTTTGGAGGGTGAGTCCCTTGTAGTACAATCGGAATTTGATCCTCTGGAACAAATGGTCAACCAAAGTTTTTTTATTTAGAAGTTTTGAGAAGGTTGCATTATGATTTGTGGAAGAAACATTCTGAGTTTTGGCAAACAGGTGACTGGTTCTTCCACCATGACAATGCAGGCCCATTAGCCAAGCACCTGGCACAGGCCTGACAGCCAGAGGGTGTTTAATGCATAGTTGTGTGGTGAGGGAATGCATGCTGGATTATAAGTGCAAGAACCTAACCTGTGGGCCACACAGGAGGTGGGCACAAGAGGCCGCTGCTCTGTCTGTCCCCTTTGGAGGCAGAAGCAATGCTGGGTGTCTGCGTTCTCGAGCTGCCACAGTCTAAAGGAAGCTGCATCTAACTGTAAGTTACTAAACACTGGAAGCCAACCGAGAAGAGGCCCAACATGGAATGGCAAATAGTCAGCACAATGAAGGGCAAATTAGAACGATTAATAAGAATGCAATCAGAAGCTCTGCAGGAACAATGGAGAATAATAGATCATAAATGAAGGCTGGGATTGGCACGGCGGGTGTATTTCCAGCCCAGCAGGCAGCATGCTATATTCATGCTTCATATTGACAATAGTCAGAAAATAGATGTGATTTTACAAAACAATGGACCTAACTAAGCAGGCATATTTAGTTCTTTTCAGAAGAGGAGGAGGAAGCCACAGCTGACTAACACAATTTAATCTCTCTCCATTTCCAGCTGGAGATTTCAGAATGAAGCAAAAACAAATTTTTATCTTTTCCATGTTCATTTTGTAAAACTTGCTTTTACTCCCTAAGTTGGATGAGAATTGTGATAGAAGGTGTTACAACTGTAGCTGAAGGTGTGCAATTATAAGAACTGCTTAGTATGTTTCATCAAGCAGTTAAGTGGGCAGTTGATATTATTATTTTCCTTTCTGAAAAAATGTGAAAAGCAAATGCATGAAAGTCCAATTTACAGGTACTGTAGCTTTGCAACATAAATAAAACACTAGTGGGGCACAGAGAAAACATAATCAAACATACAGTCTTGGCCTTCATGCGGGCTAGGGGATGCACTCTGCCAAGGAGAAAAATCAAGCCATTCTTCCTCCCAATAGTGGGTTATTTTGATTTTAAAATAAATGACGTAAGCAAGTTTGTACAAGGCAGATTTCGAGACTTGCAGACAAGATTTTGGTAGAAAACCTGAGTAGGGGTGGGCTTTGGAGTCTGCTGAAGACCATTTCTGCTTCTGACTAGCTCACCCTGCTCTGGAAGGAGGCAGGTCCTGCCCTCACTGTGGAGTGCTTCCACTGGCTCCTCACTGGAAGAAGATGCCACTGCTGGTCATAATTCTGGGCCCGGGAAGCCTGATGCTTGTAAACTCCACCCCAGGTGCTCACTGGTTTTGAGAGTTGCCTGGTTAATTGGAAAAAATTCCTTGATTCTAGTTGGCAGCACCAGGATTACAGGACCTGGATCTGGAGCCGCTAGTCTGGGTCTCAGCTTGGCTCCACAACTGACCAGCTGTGTGACTTCTGACAAGTTGCTCAAACACTCTATGCATTAATCCCTGTAAACTAGGATTAATGATAACTCCCTAGCTTGGGGGAATTGTGAAGATTAAATGAGTTATTACCTGTACGGCACCTACAACAGTCGCCTATAATGCCCTTACCTCTGTTTTATAGCACATCCAAGAAGCCTTCTGGATGAGAAGCGTTAGATCCACACTGTATGTCTACACTGTGTCTCCCCCTCCGTCAGGTTGTTGCATCACTGCACAGAAGCTGATGGAAGGGAATGCCTAGAGAAAAAGTAAGATAATCCAAGATGGAAAATGTCAACGCTTGGCTATTGGCTAGGAAAGTGTGTGACTGTAAGTAACAGAGCTCCCTCCACCACACCCCACAAGGCTGGCATAAAACAGACCAAGTTCATTTGTCTCTCAAAAGAAGTCTCTAGGTAGTTCAGAACGTTTGCAGTTATTTGCAATTGACAGAGCCTCATTGTGCATTTTCTTCCTCCCATCCTTAGCTGATTGAATTTTCTCTCCTTACTTTTTACCTCATGGTCACAATACAGCTACTGCTTTTCCAATAGTCACAACTGCATTCCAAGCAGAAGTGGAGAGGATACAGTAGAAAAGAAAGTGCTTTCTTCTGGAAGGTTATTGCTTTTCTTTTTTTGGAAGGGACAACCTGTCTAGGGATTTCCACCTACATTTGCTAACAAGAACTGTGGTATACCTACCCCATCCCTGTTACTCAGCCCCTGGCTACAAGAGAGGCTGAGAAATGGAACATTTTGGTTTTTCAGCCCTAGAGTAGATAGAGAAAGGCAAGGAGGAAAGAGGACGAGAGTGACATTTAGGAATCCAATCCATAGGACCAATCACATATGACAATGCTACAGAGGAATATATCTGCCAGAAATTCCATTTTTGAGTCACGGACACATGGCATACCCTTTTACCATGAAGGACATCCTGGTTGGAAAGGGGCTAACAGGGTTGTCTTTGTGAGTTCAACATGGAACCCCAGCATGAAAAAAAAATTCCCTCTTGTAATTTTATTCCACAGTGAAAGATTAGGCTTAAAATACAAATTCTCTTGAATCAGGTGATACAGAAAGTCAAATTTAGACATAGCAGAAGAGTTCTTCTGGAGCATAAAATGTCTGAGGCAGGTATTTAATGAGGAGATCTGCACTAAGAGAGGTATGGGGAGTTTGTCCCCAATTACAAAATCTGCTGCTCCACAATTATGCCCAACCAGGACGTTTTTTTTCAACTCAGCACTAAAATAGATTTATTTTAGGAAACTTACAGTCATTTACCCAAAAAGTGGGTTAAAAACAAAAGAAGCCCTTTGTTCAAACCACGTTTCACAGGCAGCCTTGGTTATTTCTAACACAAAGGGCCCTGCTGCTGTCCTGGTCAATGCAAGTTGGGACTGGAACCTTGTCTACTTGTTTTTCCCTACCTTCCACATCAACTCTGGGTTCTGGAAGTTTCTGTCCTTGGGGGCTTGCCTCATGTAAGCACAGCTTACACCCACGTACAGAGTGTTTTGAAGGATTTTTTTCCCCAACTGTTTTTCACAGTAGCTGGTATTTTTATTGCCAATGTACAGGTGGTGAATGATTTGCTCGTGTTTCCCTGGGATCACAGATCCAAGAGTGGCCCAATGCAGGGTTTAGAACTCATCAGCTGGAAACTTGTCGCCTTCCCTCTGAAACAGTGGTTCTCTCACTGGTGCGCATGTGTATCAGCTGAATGTGTGTTCAAAATGCAGATCCTGGGCTTTGTTCTTGCTCTTTGGGATTCATCATTCTTAGATGGGGCCTGGAAATCTATATCTTCCACAGGGAGCCCAGGTATTTTCACTCAGTGGGGCAGAACTCACACTTTTGAGAAGCTTTGTTCTCTTACCTGGTGTCTTAGTCCATCTGTGCTGCTGTAACAAAATATCTGAAACTGGGTAATTTATAAATAATAGGAATATTGCTCACAGTTCTAGAGTCTGGGAAGTCCAAGATCAAGGTGCCAGCAGATTTGACACCTGGTGAAGGCAGCTCTCTGCTTCCAAGATGGTGCCTTGTTGCTGTATTTCCAGAGGAGCACTGTGTCCTCACATGGTGGAGGGCTGAAGGGCAAAAGGAGATAGAAGGTGTTAACTCTCTCCATCAAGCTTGTTGGCCCTTTCCACCATTTGAGGACAAAAAGTTGCCATCTATAAAGCAGAAAGTAGCACTCATCAGACACCATAAATCTGGTGATCTTGGACTTCTTGTCTCCAGGAATGTGAAAAATAAATGTCTGTTGTTTATAAGCCACTCAGTCTTTGTTATGGCAGTCTGTGTGGACTCAAGTACTCCACATGGTGAAGGGCCTTGCACTAGTCAGGTGCAGCTAGAAAATAGTGGAGCCAGAATCCAGACTCAGGCCTTGCTCCAAAACCAGGGCTGTGAGCCCTCTTGATCTGGCTGGCTGATTACTCATATTGAGAGTACCACTTTACTTCTAGATTCGGAACTATATTTTTACTAGGTGAATATAATCTTGAGGTTAACTTATAAAATTCAGCAAGGCTTTATTGTATTTCTAGTTGACCCATACTAAATGTATTGCTCCCAATTAACTCTATATAGAGGGGATTGTTCATGTGGAAAAAACACACAAACGCAAAGTTATTTTTCCTAGTCTCTCGCGAATCACTGCAACAATCAATACAAACAGAAGACTTCTGTGACTAAATGTGGGGGTTTTCTCCCCACCAACAAACAAGCAATCCGTTTTGCAGTGGACACCAGTTAGATGTCCTCTAACTAATTGTGATGCTACCTGGAAACAGTGTCAGATCCCACAGGTTGAGGGGTCCTTCCCCAAGGCTGCCCTCCTTCAGATACCAGCCACAAGTCTGGGCCTTTGGAACTTCTGACACACCAGCTTTATGTTGGTGTTCTCATGAACCCCTCCTTGGGTTCAATTAAATTGCTAGAGCAGCTCACAAATCTCAGGGAAACATGATTAGTGGTTTATTATAAAGGATATTACAAAGGATACAGATGAAGAGACATCTGTATGAGAGATAGGGCACATTATCCTTCAGAAGCTCTCTGAACCCTGCCCTTTTGGGCCTTTTATGGAGACTTCATTTCACTGGCATGACTGGTTAAACCATTGGTTATTGGTGATCAACTTAACCTTCGGCTTCTCTCCCCTCCCTGGAGGTTGGGGGCCAGGGTGGAGCTGAAAGTCCCAACCCTCTGATCCTGCCTTGCTCTTTCTGGTGACCAGCCCCTCTCCTGAAGCTGCCAGGCATCAGTCAATCATTAGCATATAAAAATATATCACTTAGACATTCCAAGGATTTTAGGAGTAGTATGCCAGGAGATGGGGTGAAGACCAAAGACATATTTCATGACATCACGGGAGGCATGTCAACCTTTTGTCCTCTTGGGATGAGATTGAGAAATAAATACAATAACAATAAATTAGAAAACAGATTTTACTCCAACATTACCAAAGTAAATCGTTGCTAAGTTCAAATGCAACTCATATGTCCATGAATCCTAAAAACAATAACAATAAAATATTGGTTGTTGAGCTTCTGTTTCAAGGACAGGATGGAGGGGATTGTAGTGGGAGCGGGGGACATGGGTGACACGCATCTGTCCCAGAGCAGAATTTAGGAAGCAGCTTCTAGAATGTACTGTGGATCTCAGCAGACCCACAAGCCACGTGAGCCCTGATCTACTTCCACTGGGTTTGTCTGCAGCTCGTACCTGGGACACACATGTGAGGTGAAGGAAGCACACTCATCTGCACTCTGGGCTACCCCAGGCCAGTGATCTGTGCTGGAAATTAGGGGTCATCACAGTAGGGCAAGCCAATAGTGCTCAGCAGGATGGTCTTTATATACCTCTCTCTCTCTCTTTTCGCTTTCTTCTTGCGTAGCCTAGTAAACATGCCTACCAGAAAATTCCAACCTTACCACAGATGAACTAAGGGAAAGCAATGTGTCCACATCCAGGCCAGCCTAGCCAAGAAGAGCAGAAAGCCCCTCAAGAACACATTTGGTCAAGTGCCATAGTTCCAGCTCCAGCTGGAACACTAATGAGTCTATAGAGAGGGACACAGGGCGAGCTGGATGCTGGGGCCTCAGGGTATGCCAGGGGCACAGGTGATAGCCTGGATGGCTGCAAAAGGACAATCATCCCTCCCTCCTTCCCAACTGGGAATCCAACAAACCGAGGAGACAGGCTGCTGTGGAGGACAGGGGTGTCACAGTGCATCCTCCCTGAAGAGTGCCTGGTAGATCTGGGCTATTGTGAGGGACCTTAGAGTTAGTAGCTGTTAACTTGCTACTATTTTGAAAAAGTTGAAAGAATGTCATGAAATATATGCTTATAACATGTTTGAATCTGGTGATGGCAAGAGGGGGTGAGCTTGGAGAATGCCTGCACTGGGAAAAGGAGTCAGGGTGCAATACCCCCGTGCCTGTGGGTCTCTCCACAAGATGGCGCTCATCTCTTGATGAAAAATTGGTCATTTAAAAATCCCTGCAGAAAATGATGGTGACTTTCGTTTCCAGAATTAGAAACTTACATATTTTATTTCCCTGGGTACCTGGGAAGTGCTGAGAGTAACCACGTTTGATACTGAAGTCTGGCGAGCCTTAGAGAACATAACATGGTTGCATATCACCAAAACCAGCTCCCTAGGTTAGTTCAAGCTGAGGTGTTGGGATGGTGATTAGGGTGACCTGTTTAAGTAACTTTCCCTGTTTGACTCTGTGGCCTCAGCTAATGGGATCATTGTTGAGATTGTGCATTGCTGCTACAGTCATCTGTCACATTGAGCTGGTCACTAGAAACATGCCTTTTCAGTTAAGAGAGCCAGCTTGTAAGAGAAAGATCCTTGGTCTCTGAACTTCAAGAGAGGAGTTTTTAAAACTGCAGACTGAGCAATACAAAACCATGAGGAGAATCCTTTGACCATCTCTTAAACCTTCGGACCACCCCTTTTGACACAAGGAGTGCTCTTATTCATGGAATTGTTCTATTATAAGAAATAACATACTCCATCAAGTTTTCTCCCTTTGATAGGATCTTTCAACATCCCTAAGATGATGTTTAGACAAATTCTGATGATGCTAATATGGCCTCACTGGTAGATCTCCATAATCTCCCAGTTGACCCCAATTTTTACCAGTTTTGAGAAAATTCACAATGGACCATCCGTCCCCCCTTCCTCATGTCATGTCACAGGGCTGAATGCTTTCCAGTGCTGGAGATGTTTGTCATTCTTGATGTAGCAACCTCATTTCATATGAAGGCTGCAGGGGAGTGAGTTCAATTTCCAATTTGAAAACATTTAAAACAGTTTGCATGTAGGCAATCTTTGCAAATGTCACCAACTAATGATAATAATCTGTCATGTTTCAGCAGAGTCTTATAGTACATGTTCACTTCATCTCAATTAATCCTGATGGCAGCCCCATGAAGCAGCCAGGAGATGACTGTTACGTCCACTTGGGAGAGGAGAAAATGAGGACTTGGGGAGGTCACAATCTGTACAAGGTCACAAAGCAGGTGAGTCACAGAACTGGGATTGAAACCTGTGTTGTCTGAAGCTTGGTCCACTCCTTTTTTTCACATCCTTGCTGTTTTGGGGTGCTAGGGGCTCTTCTAGATGTTAGGAACACAGCAGCAAACACTTGTTAACCTGCAAGAGAAAAAGATCCTTGGTGTCTGAACTTCTAGAGAGGACTTAAAAAAAAAAGCCCTGCAGACTGAGCAGCCCAGTATAATCCATGAAGTTAAAAAAAAAAATTTGCTGCTGGGCTCGGTGGCTCAGCCTGTAATCCTGCGCCTTTGGGAGGCTGAGGTGAGTGGATTGCCTAAGCCCACGGGTTCGAGACCCGCCTGGGCAACTTGGCGAGACCTCATCTCTACAATAAATTAAAAAAAAAAAAAAATCAGCCGGGCGCACGCCTGTAATTCCGGCTACTCGGAAGGCTGAGGCGGAAGGATTGCCAGAGCCCAGCAGGACGAGGCTGCGGTGGCTGGGAACGGCCACTGCACTCCAGTCTGGGCAACAGTGAGACTCCAACTCAAAAAAAAAAAAAAATTTGCAGCTTGAGCAACCCAGTCTAAACCATGAGGAGAATCCTTTGACCAACTCTTAAACCTATAGCCCACTCCTCTTGACACAAGGGTTGCCCTTGTTCATGGAGTTATTCTATGGGATAGTGTAGTCTTAAACAGAGGACTCCGGTGACATTTGAACAGTGACCTGAAAGTGGTAAGCCAAGCAGAATTCTGGAGGAAGAGCTTCCCAGCAGAGACAGTGGTTATCACAAAGTCCTGCCATGAGAGAGGCCTGTTCTGTCGCAGGAAAGTACTCAGGTCACTGGAGCGGTGAACAGCAATGCCAGACAGGCAACAGAGGTCCCCTGTGGAGGGCCCCGGAGGCCAGTGTCCAGCCTCAGCTCTTCCTCTGATTGGGAGAAAGCCGTTGGAGTGTTTCAATCCAACATGTGATATGCTATTTCTGACATCTTAACAGAGTCACTCTGAAAGCTTCCCTTACAAAATAAATTGCCAAGAAAACAAAGACACAGAGAAAAAATATTACGTGACTCTTATCTACTATCGTGGATCTCACAAATGAGATAACAATCATAGGCACTGCCTCTCAGGGGCTTGCTGTGGGCCAGGCTTGTGGCAGGGGGTTCTCTTTACCCAGGTTGTTTCCCTCAGTTCTCGCAGTTTCTCAACGATGAGAAAGAAGCTCAGACACTTCTGCATACAATAACATAGTGGCTTGGACAGTTTTTACAAGTTGACAGCATGATGTGATGATTATCATGCCATTTCACAAATGAAAAGACTGAGACTTAAGTTCACAGGCTGACCGGCAATAGCCATTGAGCCCACACTGCCCTCCCCCTTGCTTGTTGTGAATGTGTGCTCAGCAGTAGTGGCTGAAAGGTCTTTTCAGTGGAAGAAAATGGGTCCTTGCCAAAGTTCCGCAAAAGAAATACCTTTGTAATAAAGATTGATGAACAATTTAATTAACGCAATAGTAGTAGATAGTGTTTTATGCCATGTATACATGCCATTCAGCCTGAAAAATCTTACTTTTAAAAATTAGTCTAGGGCTGGGCTCTGTAGCTCAGCCTGTAATCCCAGCGTTTTGGGAGGCCGAGGTGAGTGAATTGCCTGAGCCCACAGGTTCGAGACCCACCCAGGCAACTTGGCGAGACCTCATCTCCACAATAAATCAAAAATTAGCTGGGCGTGGTAGCACACGCCTGTGGTTCCGGCTACTTGGAAGGCTGAGGCGGAAGGATCGCCGGAGCCCAGCAGGTCGAGGCTGTGGTGGCCGGGAGCGGCCAC
>CAUYQG010174707.1:0-10934 GCA_963574415.1 Tarsius wallacei
CGGGCGTGGTATCACACCTGTAATTCCGGCTACTCGGGAGACTGAGGCGGAAGGATCGCCGGAGCCCAGCAGGTCGAGGCTGCGGTGGCCGGGAGCAGCCACTGCACTCCAGTCTGGGCAACAGAGTGAGACTCCAACTCAGAAAAATAAAAAGTAAAAAATAAATAAATGAATACCTTCATTTGTATACGATAATTAAGACTTATCATATGTAGGTATAAACAGAAACTCATAGACTTTATTTTTAAAATTTAAGTTTCTGTGTATTTCATTCTCCCCTTCAAAGTCAAATTAGGGGGTTACTTTTCTTTTACCATAAATATTGTGAAATTGTGCATTTAATTTTTAGCCTCAGCATACAAAAGTCTCAGTATTAAAACTTGTTTTTTTCTTCACTCTCTTCATTTGTATTTCTCCCTTTAATATGTAGCTGTAAATTCATGTCACAGAGAAAACCAATGTAACTTTTATCTCAGATCAATTTAATGTAACTCAGCAATATCCTAGTACTAAAATTAAACAGAAATTCTATGTCAACATGTTTTCTCCAGCAATTAAATGAGACTGTGTTTTAGCTATCTTAATGGATTAAAACTCCTTGATGGTGCAGACGTATTTATTCTGCCTTCTTTTAATTTGCAGACCTCACTGGAAATGTTACCTACTTTAATATTTATTTCAGAATGGTTAGGAATTGGAATTGGCAACTGGATTTGCAGATAGCTAATGAGGGTTGACTGATGATATTATTAATATATTTTTATGGTTGTTTAAATGGAACTGCTGTTACTCACGTGGAATAAGTTGACCTTAAGGCTCTTTTTGTTATTTTATAACTCATGCCATAGATCAAGCTCTTCCAAGAACACAGAAACACATAGAAACCATCAAAAGTTATAAAAACATTCTTATCTTCCAAGTAAACACATATGAGGACACCACAACTCATTCAATAAGTAATAATAAATAACTATTAAACCACCTGCTGAAAATGCATGCAATATTTCATGCTTTATTTCTCATTCTTTTGCAGATAAATGGAGTCATTTTTAGTTTCTGCAATTTAGCTTATTCTTGAGTGAAATGGAAAAATGAAGGAATATGGCAAATGGGTCTTATAACTTTAAAATTTCACATATCAACAACAATAATAATCATTCCCTATATTACTTAATATTTAGATTAATTTTATCATATAATTTTATTATTGGTAGCAGACTAGCATAAACCAACTTTTTTATGGTCCTGCTGAGATTATCTGGAATACTTAATTGATTTGCAATACATAAATTTTTTATATTTACTTTTTTTTACCCAAAGTTTTCTATCTATATTTATCATCTATTGAAACTGATAAACATTCTATTTATCAATGACATATTTCTAGATTATGAGTATTTGTCATTTACCTAACAATGCTTTGATAAATTCTTCTTGAGTGCCACATATTCCTAAAGTTTATGCAAATTTGCTCCAATCTTTCTGAGATTTACTATCCCAACACAAGATGATGTTTGGTTCAATATGCTAATAACTCTCAAGTTATATGCTTATGTTAAAATATATAACTATTTTTCTATTGTGAATAATGCTACAATAAACATAGATCTAAAAATGTGTTACATATACATAATGGAATATTACACAGCCATAAAGAAGAACAAAATTATGGACTTCACAGCAAATTGGATGGATTTAGAATCTGTAATACCCAGTGATGAGTACCACATGTTCGCATTCATAAGTAGACCCTGAACATGTCTCATAATACTATAAGACAGGGAAACTGCCATGGGAGGGAGGGTGGGGCACACAACATTAATAAGGGTACCTGATCTCAAACCAGGTAAAGTGGAGACCAAAGGGAGGCCCAAACTTTACCTGTACGATGACCACATCTTTAAAATAAATAAAAATAAATTAAGCTTTCAAAAAGAGTGCCATCTCTCTGTATATATTACTTTATTTTATGATTTTTCCAGAATCATTTTTGAGCCCATATTTATTTTCTCTTTCTGCTGGTCTCTCTAGTAAGTATCCTGCTCTCTCACCCTTGAGTTTAACAACTCTTATTGCATTCTATCACAGCTTTTTATTGTGCACACAGTGCTTCAACCCTGTTCAACCACTAAAAATGGGCCTTGGGCCTGGAACCCTTCCTTACAAGAGATGAAGTATACACACAGCCTGTGCCTGCCTTAGCGCCTTGCATGGGAATATCTTTTTCTGTTTCAGACTAAATGTGTGCTCTTTTCTCTGCTTCTGCGTGTTACTAATGGTACTCGGGCACAACTCCAGGATCATTATTTCAGATTCCACAGTGGAAGATGTCGGGGTCCTTCTATTGCAGCAAGAGAGGGGTGCACGTATACCAATCTCCATGTGCTGGTTCTGGGGGTGGGAAGAGGGGAGTTACCTGCTAGTCCTAGGAGACTGATGCACACTATTACTGCTAATTTTGCGCTGTTTCTTCTCTATGTGAGGTATTGTTCCATATCATGATTGACTGTTGTGAATTCTTCTTCTTTTTTTTCTTGGTAACCTCAATGTCAAGACACAGTAAGAAGTGTTTGAACTGCTCTTCCTGTGGTTTACATAGTAATGATCTTGTTATCCTCTATGTAGTTGAATTTTCCTCCGATATTTCTAACCATGTATGCACAGTGTTCTGCTCTGCAGTGCTATACTTATAGAAAACACTATGCAATCATGCATATGCTAAGCATATTTGTGCACTTTTTGCAAATATCAGACACAATAGCAGTAGTAAAGCCTTTATTAAAGTAACAGTTGTAAAGCCTTTAGTCCTTGGGCTTTACTACTGTTACTTTAGTAAAGGCTTTCTGATGCTGTTCATCTTACTGGGTGAATACAATCCAGCCCACAAGCAAAAAGTCCAAATTGATAGAATATGTTCTGACTTGGTAATACTGAATTGGAATAAACTGCAGGTTCTTGACAGCACAGCAGCATTTTTCCTTAGGATGAGAAATAAGTGACTATCTGCTCACCGGTCTACTGAAATCCACACAAAGCCAGGCCACACTGTCACTCTGTTTGATTAACTTTAGTTAATCCTTCACCCAGAGGTGGGTCCTGACACTTGACTGTTTTACCGTGACAAACAAAACTGATTACCAAATAAAAAGAAGGAAAAGTCTTATGTTCTCTAAAAACGTATAATCATTTCTGTATAAGAAGCTTAAAATATCATACTGTGTTATTTCTTTCATACAATTATTAAAATCAGTATGAACTTTTGTCACTATTACTCTAAATATGTACATTTTCTACTCTCAAAATGGAAACTACAGATTACAGTCTTAATATATTATTTAAGTAAATATAATTGAATCAAATATTAAACAATGTAAGACAATATTAACATTAGACAAGTTATATTTTTGTGAAGAAGAAAGCAACAACCGAAACAATTGACAATGTATAACAACTCATTACAATTAAATTTCATAGAATTTTCTATTTTTAAATATATTGTCTCTTTATATGTGTGTATTTGTGTGTATATAAAACAGAAATTCAAATGTATAAATAATCACGCATATTCAAATACATAAATATACATTTACATCAATTTAAATATATATGCATAGGTAGAGAAATAATATAGTTATTATCAACCATTTTGTCAGATATTGTGAATTTATCATGTAATGTAGTCATTTGGTTATTCACTTTTTTTTTTTCTTTTTACCACGCCCAGCTGATTTTTTGATTTATTGTAGAGATGAGGTCTGGTTATTCACTTTTAACTATACTTTTTATTTTCAAAATTTTTCATAGTGCTATCCAACAAAAAGACAAATGCCTGTTTTTGAATGCCTTAATAATTATCAAGTTTGGTGAAGTTAAATAACTTTGTTTTCAAAAATTTTGAGGACTAATTTTTCTAACTAATTTATGTTGAATAAACATGTTTTTCAATAAAAAACTAAAATTATAAAAATTTCAAGAAACTGTCCACGGTTCAAAATTTTAAAAGATAGTTGAAAAACAGAAATATAGGCAGGGAAACTTACTTTATTGTTCTTTGCTTTTTTGTACTTCACAGATATTGTGCTTTTTACAAATGGGATATTTGTGGCAACCCCGCATTGAACAAGCCTCTCAGTGCTGTTTTTCCAACAGCATAGGCATATTTCATGTCTCTGTGGCACATTTTATTAATTCTAGCAATGTTTCAAACGTTTTAATTTGTATTATATTTGCTATGGTGATCTGTAATCAGTGGTTTTTGATGTTACTATGGTAATTGTTTTGGGCATCAGAAACCACATTCATTTGTTACTGTGAATTTAATCAATAAGTTGTATGTGTGTTCTGACTGCTTTATTTACCAGTTATTCCCCTGTCTCTCACCCTCTCCAGAGGCAACCCTGTTTCCTGGGATACAAACAGATTGAAATTGGGTCAATTAATAGTCCTACAACGGCCTCTAAGTGTTCCAGTGAAAACATGAAGGTTTCTCACTTTAAATTAAAAACTAGAACTGATTAAACTTAATGAGGAAAGTATATTGAAAACTAAGATAGGTTGAAAGCTAGGTCTCTTTTACTAAAAAAATTGTCAATATTGTGATACAAAGGACAAGTTTTTAAAGGAATTTAAAATTTACTACTCTAGTAAACATACAAATGACAAGTAAGTGAAACAGCTTTATTGTTGCAATGGAGAAAGTTTTAGTGGTCTGGAGAGGTCAAATCAGCCACAGTATTCCCATAAGCCAAAACCTAATCCAGAACAAGGACCCAACTCTCTTCGGCTGAGAAAGCTGAGAAAGGTAAAGAAGCTACAAAAGATGCATTTGAAGTAAGCAGATGTTGGTTCATGAGGTTTAAGAAAATAAGTCATTTTCATTATATAAAAATGCAAGATGAAGCAGTGAATGCTGTTGTCGAAACTACAGCAAGTTATCCAGAAGACCTAGCTAAGATTTTTGATGAAGGTAGATACACTTAACAGTAGATTTTCAATGTAGATGAAAGAGCATTATATTTAAACAAAACAAATTTTAACTTGAATTTTTATAGCAAGGGTAGAGAAGTCAACATCTGGCTTCAAAAGCTCCAAAAACAGACTGAGTCTCCTGCTTGGGTTTAATGCAGCTGTTGACCTTAAGTTAAAACCAATGTTCATGTAGCATTACTGAAATCTTAGAGCCCTTAAGAATTGTCTAAATCTATGCAGCCTGTATTCTATAAAGGAAACAACAAAGCCTGGATTACAGGACATCTGCTTACAGCATGATTTACTGAATATTTTAAGCCTACAATTGAGATCTACTAATTGCCAAAAAAAAAAATTCTTTTAAAAATATTACTACTTTTGACAATTTACTTTGTCACTCAATAATCCAGATGGGGAGATACCAAAATGGAGATGTAGTATAATTTTTCTACCTGCTTCCACAACATCCCTTCAGAAACCCAAGGATCAAGGAGTAATATCAACTGTCAAGTCTTTTTATTAAAAGAAAATTACAAGGCCACAAGTGCCATACATAATAATAATTCTGATGAATCTGAGCAAAATATTGAAAAAATTCTAGAAAGAATTTATCATTCTAAATCCAATTAAAGGCATTTGTAATTCATGGGAGGAGATCAAAATAACAACACAAGCAGGAGTTTTGAAGAAGTTTATCACAACCCTCATGGATGACTTTAGAGAATTCAAGACTTCAGTTAGAGGAAGTATTTGCAGATGTGGTAGAAATAACAAGAAAACTAGAATTAGAAATGGAGCCTGAAAATATGAATGAATTGCTGCAATCTCATTAAAAGTTTTAAATGGATTATAGAGTTACTTCTTAATAAAAGAGCAAAAAGAGTGGATTATTGAGATGGAATACTACTGGTGAAGATGCTATCATCTCTATTGAAATGACAATAAAGAATATAGGATCTGACATAAACTTAGTTGATGAGGCAGCAGTTTGAAGGACACACACACACACACACACACACACACACACACACACAATTATGTATAATAATTATATACAAGAGGAGCCCCCCCCAAAAAAACCTCAGAATTATCTTTTGCAGGGTGGGCTCCTTGCAGTATAGGTTTCCCATGCTAGATTAATATTCTAGGAACCCATCAGCAACAGTGTACCAGCTAATGTTGTTGTAAGAGGCTGCATTTGGCTACAGTTAATTCCTCCCTCCCGAGATTATTCGAACTTGTTTGTCCATTTCATGAGGGGTTATTTATACAATATGTGGTCATTCAATGTACCTGCCCACATTACGCTGAGTGTTCAGCAGTTTTTGCCTCAAAACGGCATGACCTCCATGCCTCACCCTCCCTAATCACCCAATCTCACCCCAAGTGACTTTTGTTGTTTGTTTGTTTTCCCAGATGAAAAAAGTCCTCAAATGGAAATGTTTAGCCTAAGTGGAAGAGTTGTTAAACGAAAATGACAGAAACACTAAGCACTAAAAGGCATCAAAATAGACCCTTAGAAAATCGTTTTGAGCAGTGGAAGAAGCATCTCAGGTATATTGCATCAAATGGAGAGTATTTGAAGGTGACTGAAGTTTAAACATCTCAGAATAAATACACAGTTTTTTATAAATAAATTCCAGTGTTATTGGGGTCCCCCTTGTATAATGTTTACATATTGTATTATCATATTATTATTATAATTATTATACCTATATGTTGCGTAATATATCATTATTATAAGAGACATGGAGAATACAGCAAAATTATACAGCATAGAACTTCCAGAAGGTACAACCAGAAAAGATTGGGAGAATAATAAAGTGACATTGACCAAGATTTTGCAGAATTTATTTAAAAAATAGACTTAGAATTCCAACAAATTCCTAAAGTAATAAAGAAACATAATTACAAGACAAACAATGTCTTAAAGAAAGCTGTAAAGAGAAGTAATTAGTATACTGAAAGTAGATGCTTCAACTAAACAATAAATATGAAGTAACGTATCTAAGATGCTGGAAGAAAAATCTGCAACAGAAATTATTTTATTCACCTAAACCATGACTCCACACTGGGATTAAAACAAAACAAAGCAAAAACAATTTTTAGGTAAAATGGAATGATAAAAGGGATTGTTTAAGCAAACATGCCCACAAAAAGAAAAAAAGATAAAGTTAACATGTAAGAAAGAAAGAAATTGAATCTAGATGAATATTTTCAAGTGCAAATAGCAGCAGTAAGAAAAGATACTGGCAGTTATATAGGCAAAATGAAACAAAAGTGAATGCCTACAACAATGAATGTAATAACATTATAAGTTAAAGCAGATCTAAAATACAAAATTAGATGGCAAGACAGGGGAATGTGAACAAAGTTAAGGCTTTTAAAAATTATTAGTTTATTTGGGAGAAGGAAAGAGGCAAAGCTGTATGCCTGGGGCAGCCAATATAAGGAAAGAAACTGCTAAAATTCCACATCACAGGATTATCTTTATATACTGTTATAAAAATTAAATGAAAAATTTGATTGTAGCTGCAGTGCAGATTTTGATGAATGGTTTGCAGCATTTATAATGTTAAGATATGCAATATTTAATCCAATATCTAAGAAACTATAAAGCACTCTAAGATGTTTGGTGGCATGAACAGCAGGCACTGAATCTTCTAAGGTATAAAAATTATACAATCATTAAAGTGAAACAAATCCCCAGATCTATGCAAATTATTTTGTTATCACATATACATGTAAATATTAATATGCATTTAAATATAAAAAAGAATCTCTTTTGTTTGCTATTTAGAAGCCACATCTAGCATTTGTTTTCCCTCTAGAACGTGTTCTGCTTCTTCACTTGATATTTTGGTAAGAAGAGTAATTTGCTCCTCATTTGATTAATTTGATTGTCTTCCTATATTTTAATCTTTTTCATGAAACATGATTTATGCAAATATATTTTGCTTAATGAAGATAAAATAAGTTCTTTCAAGTGTTTAAACACTGCAATGCCCAACAGTCTTCACAGCATTGAATTGTTAATTAGTAAACTTTTGTCCCACATGTATAACAATATTTACCTACCATTTTAAACAAAAGACCTAGGTAGGAAATATCTATTGTAAAATGGCTTAAAAAGTTTAGTATCAAACAGACCTAGAGTTTCCAGTATCTCCAAATGCTTATCCTATTAACATCTGATTTTCTCAAAAGAGAAATAAAACAAGAATAATACTTTGTTCACATTGAAGAAGTATTTTAAATTTTATGTTAAATCTGTAGCATTATCAGCATTTTACGTGCACAAACTACATTTTCCAACACCATATTATATTTTATGATTTCATGAATGTTTTTTGCTGCAAGACATAATTGATACCACTTTTCTTTGGGA
This sequence comes from Tarsius wallacei, assembly GCA_963574415.1. Taxonomy (NCBI): domain Eukaryota; kingdom Metazoa; phylum Chordata; class Mammalia; order Primates; family Tarsiidae; genus Tarsius; species Tarsius wallacei. Next base: position 8,357 of record CAUYQG010174707.1, read on the forward strand.
GAGGAGTTTTAATTTAAAACAATCAGTATGGTTGAATGTTTTTTATGATCTGAAAACTCTATTTCTTCAGACACATTTAAAATTTATACTAATGTGAGTGTGTGTGTGTGTGTGTGTGTGTGTGTGTGTGTGTAAATGTTCTGCACATTTCCCCTAAAACTTTTCAGGCCAATTTTTCTTTGTTCATTTGTCTTCAATCGGAATCAAGTTTAATTTGATTGCTTTTATGAATACAAAACACATTCTTAAATTTATATTTGTTTAGAGATGTTTTTAAAAATAGAAATATCAATCTTTTTTGCTACACAGAATTATATAAAGTATGTTTTATAGTAAATAATTTAAGAAATTGGTTAAGTGTAAGTCATTATATTATGACAAGAAACAACAAAAAGAAAATTTTTGATGTGACAGTATAAATATTTTTGAGTAATAAGATGACTTGGCTATTTGCAAATTTTAGCTCTTTAAAAATATTGAAAGAGTGCATGAGAATCCTGTAAGATTTTTGCCAAGATGAACTTAAAGTAAATTCAGAAGAAATAAAAAACTTGACTTAATCACTTAAATAAAATATAATACTCATGACAAACAGGAAAGTGAAGTTTACCAAGTAAACATTGAGAAATAAGTCAAGAGCAAATAATCTTGAGATTTTACAATTTTAGGTTTAAAGCCAGTGCTGCCACAGCTGCACTCCATCAATTTACTTTAACTCTTGCAAGAGCCAGACTTGACTAAAGCTTGAGAGCTTCCAGAAGGCCAGAATGATCATGCTGGGAATGTGAGGCCTCATCTGTAACTTCCAGATTCCTCCTGCCCACAGGCAAAAATGCATTTTAGCTCATGGTGTCTTGTGCAACAGCCTCAATGTACAGAAGACGTCAGCAAAAGGATCAACCCTTTTCCCTGAAAAGGGTCAGAGGTTAAGTAGTTTAGGTTTTGTGGACATATGGTATCATTTGCCATACTAAACTATACAGATGTAACATAAAAGCAGATATAGAAAATATGTGAATGAATGAGTGTGACTGTGCTCTGTCACTCATTTTATTTATAAACACTGAATATTGAAATTTTACATTTTCTTTCACTGATTTGTTTTTAAACAAAAGATTTATACATTTCATTGACCAGCTGTATAAGGATAACTGAAGAATACAGTAGAGAAAAGGCTTTTCTTCTTTAATTTGGAAGGAGATTGAGTTATTCTGACCACGAAATAGGAAATTAAACTAATATATATATATATATTTATATATATATATGGAACTTTTTCAATAAAACATGAGAATATTGAGAAAATTTCAAAACAGACCAATCAGTTCAGCTCACGGGCTTGTCTCTAACAGCAACTGCTTAGGTTACAATAGTAGGCACAGTGTCGTTTTTGTTCTGTCCTTAAATGATTTTGACAGCTAGATATAACTTAAAACTTTCTAAAGCCATTAATGACTGTTATGCCTACCATCTTTGAAATTCAATTTTAAATTTATTTATAAATTTGTCTGAAATAACTTCTGATTTAAAATATGGATATCTGTTTACTATCCATTGTGTACCTTTTATTATATTTATCTTAATTATCCTATATTTAATTTTCAAATATATCTTCTCTCCCAAACATAAATGAGATTAGGCAAATATTTTCCTCATTGGCACCAATTCATGAGAGTTCTTATAGGAATGAAGTTCTTAAATTGTATCTGCCTATTCTGAGCATTAAGTACTGAAGTTTATAGTCAGTCTTCATAGGACAATTCATTCCTATCAACTACCAATTAGCGTATAGGTACAGCTACATAAAACCTTTCATAAGAATACGATAGTATTTCTCAGCATATTCTTTGCCTTTTTGTCAAAGGTAGTAAGATTTTTGTCTAAAAGTTCTCTGTCTTTATTTCTTTTCATGAGTTGTCATACAATATTTAGACTTGTAATACAAGACTCTGAATTTTAGACTTAATGGTGAGATTTGATAGCTAAATAGTATTAGTTTGTGAATGTTAAAAAGAACACAGCTCTCGATTTCACTTCTCTATTTATATTTTAATTTTCTCCATCTTATTTTGCCATTTAACCATGCATGAGGTAAATATATGTAAGAAAAATACTGTTTTAATGCATTATCACTGTCCAAATATAATGACTTTTCCTGAGAAATATAACCCATTTTGATTTTTAATATATTTTAGATGTTACTATCCAAATATAACCAGACATTTTTTAGTTATTGACAAATTATCAATAACTTAAATTTATCTGCCTAGTAAAATATTTATAACATAAAATATTTTTATATTTTACAAAATAACTGTTTCTCAACTTTCTACTTTGCTTTAATTACTCTTTTGAGTATAAAAGTTTTCGGGTATGGCGAAAAGGGAACACTTCTACACTGTTGGTGGGAGTGTAAACTAGTGCAACCTATGTGAAAAGCAGTGTGGCGATTCCTAAAAGCTCTAAACACCAACCTCCCATATGACCCCACGATCCCCCTACTGGGAATATACCCTGAAGAACTCAAATCACTTTATAAAAAAGATACCTGCACTCGTATGTTTATTGCAGCATTGTT
>CAUYQG010174712.1:0-28226 GCA_963574415.1 Tarsius wallacei
GGGGAGGGCGATGGGATTAATGGTGATAAATATCTGTCTGGGGATGGGGAGACACCTCTTATCATCAAGGGTGCCTGAACGAAGCATTTTTGTATGCCTAACCCCTAACTGTACCCCATAATACCATAATTAAAAAAAAAATCCAGCATCCCTTCTTGATAAAAGTCTTTGAACATCTAGGCATAGATGGAACATACCTCAAAATAGTAGGAGCCATCCTCGATAAACTCATAGCCTACATGTTGCTAAATGGACAAAAATGGGAAGTATTTCCCGTGAAAACAGGAACGAGACAAGGCTGCCCACTTTCACCCTTCTTGTTCAACATAGTGTTGGAAGTCCTAGCTAGAGCAATCAGACAAGACAAGGAAATCAGGAGTCTCCAAATAGGAAAAGAGGAAGTCAAGCTATCCCTCTTTGCTGACGATATGATTCTATACCTCAAAAATCCAAGAGAATCCACCAAAAACCTTCTTATACTGATAAAGGACTTTGGCAAAGTCTCAAGGTACAAAATCGATGTGCAAAAGACAGTCACATTCTTACCCACCAACAACAAACAGGCAAAGAACCAAATAAAAAGCACAATTCTATTCACAATAGCCACAAAAAAATGAAACACCTTGGCATCTTCCTAACCAGAGAAATGAAAGACCTTTATAATGAAAACTACAAAACATCGCTCAAATAAATCAAAGATGACACAAACAAATGGAAAAATATCCCACACTCATGGATTGGAAGAATCAACATTGTTAAGATGTCCATCCTCCCCAAGGAAATCTAAAGATTTAACATATCATTCTTCTCAGACCTGGAAACAACTATACAGAAAATCATATGGAATCAGAAGCGACCACTAATAACCAAAACAATCCTCAGCAAAGAAACAAGTGAGAGGTATTACACTTCCAGATTTTAAACTTTATTATAAGACTACAATAATCAAAATAGCCTGGTATTGGTACAAGAACAGGCATATAGACCAATGAACAGGATAGAGATTCCGGAAGCAAAACCTCAATTTCTCAACCAACTCATCTTCATCAAAGCCTCCAACAACAACCACTGAGGGGAGGAGAACTTATTCAGTAAATGGTGCTGGGAAAACTGGCTGACCACATGCAGAAGATTAAAACAAGATCCCTACCTATCACTATACACAAAAATCAATTCAAAGAAACTAAACATAAAACCTCAAACTATAAGAACCTTAAAAAATGCAGAACCCCTTATGGAAATTGGAACTGGCAACTAATTCCTGATCAAAATCCTGAGTGCCCATGCTGTAAGAGATAAGATAGACAAGTGGGACCTCAACAAACTGAAAAGCTTCTGCAAAGTCAAAGAAACCATCAAGAAAGTGGTAGACAGCCCACAGAATGGGAAAAAATATTTTCCAACTGTATATCTGACAAAGGCCCAAATCTTTGGGGAGTAGGGTTGTTCCTAGTTGTCTGTACCTGGCCCTGGGTTGATTTGGGCAGAAGGAATATTGCCCTGGTGTATGATAATGTGAGGAACTCAAACATGCAGAGAAGAAAAAAAAACAAACAGCCCTATTAAAAAGTAGGCAAAAGATATGAATAGACACTTCTTAAAAGAAGACATATGAGCAGTCAACAGATACATGAAAAAATGCTCAGTCTCACTAATTATCAAAGAAATGAAAATTAAAACTACACTGAGATACCATCTAACTCCAGTCAGGATGGCCATCATCAATAACTCAAAAAAACAAAACAAAACAAAAAAACAGATGCTGAAGAGGATGCAGGGAAATGGGAACACTTCTACACTGTTGGTAGTAGTGTAAACTAGTACAACTTCTGTGGAAAACAGGGTGGCAATTCCTAAAAGATCGAAAAATCAACTTTTCCTACGACCCAGCAATCCGCCTTCTGGTAATATACCTGGAGGAACTCAATTCATTCTATAAAAAAGATACCTATGCACACATGTTTATTGCAGCACTATTCACAGTAGCAAAAACGTGGAACCCACTGTGCTGCCCATAGAAAGTAGACTGGATTTAAAAAATGTGGTACATATATGTGATGGAATATTACACAGTCATAAAGAAGGACAAAATTATGTCCTTAGATGGATTTAGAGTCTGTAATACTCAGTGATCGATCATAGAAACAAATGACTCAGTGCCACATGTTCTCACTCATAAGCGGACCCCGAACAATTATAATACTACAAGAAAGGGATTGGCAGTAGTGGGAAAATGCTGGGCGCAGGGTGGGGGGAGTGGGGGGCATACTTCATCAATAAGGGTACCTGATCTCAAACCAGGTGAAGTGGGGAACAAAGTGAGGCCCAAACTTTACCTATACAATGACCATTTGTATACCTAACCCTGAATTGTTCACTATATCTTTTTTTTTTTTAAAGAAGAGTTAACTGAAAAAAAAAAAAGTCCAGTCTAACTCAATGTCATCTAGTTTTAAACCCCAGCCTCATACCCTCATTAAATATTTATAATTTCCCCTTTCTGGGCTATCTACCACACTTCAGCCCATGGGAATTCTGCAGCCCAAGGGACAGTTTGTGATTGGCATTTGAAACATTTTCTTCATTCTTCTCTCTTCTGGTTCCGGTTCCTGTGATGTAAACTTGGGAAGAGGGGAAGCATGAGAGAGGAAACAAAGGATCTTTTTTGTTAACTAAGAAAAAAAAAAGAAAGTTTGAGCAGTGGAGAGTTGAAGGGCACTGAATTTAAGAAGAGTAATCTCTCAGTTTTGGAGAGCTTGGTTGGAGGAGTGGAGACCTTAAGTGGTGACTGCCTCAATATGTACCCGTGGGATTTTAACCTATAGAGGTGACGGAGTGAAAACACGGAGAGGTTGATGCCATTGCAAGACATTTTATTACTTAAAATTCCCAAGAGAACAGGGCATGCCAGGCCACACAAGACCAGAGAGGGATGCGTTGGTTTGATCAGGAGGCAGAAAGGAGGTCCATTCCAGAGCCTTCATTGTGTTTCTGTGGGAAAGGCAAGGTAGGGCAAGGGTCGGCAGTTTAGGATTGGCTAATTGGGGCATAATTGGCCTCTGGGGCATAGGGTTGTTCCTAGTTGTCTGGTACCTGGCCCTGAGTTGATTTAGGGCAGAAGGAATGTCGCCCTGGTGTGGGAGAATTTGACAAAGGAGCTGCTTGGTGTGTGGCTCTGGACTGGCTGGATTGCCTATGAAAGATGGGTTCCCCTCTCTGAGAATTGGTGTTCCTAGAAGGAACAGTCTCTCCCCAGTCAGCAAGGCCACTAATGCCAGAGCATCAAGAACACAGAAAATAAGAAAAAAAGTTACTGCCATTGGCCCTGGGATGAATGGATGCCAAATAGACAAATACAGAATCTGAGAAAAATGCAGAAGAGTGATGCAGATCAGAATTAGCAACTTGATAATGAACCTTGGTGTGATTTTCTTCATAATCCTTCTGTTTGGGGCTATTACGTTTCTTGGATCTGTGAGTTTATAAAGTTTCATCTATTTGGAAAAATTTCAGCCATTACTTCTTTTAAACATTTTTTCCATGATTCCCCTCCAATTACACATCTATCAGGCCATTTGCTGTGTCCCACAGCTCGCTGATATTTTATTCATTTTTAATTTAGTCTTCTCTTTCATTTTGGATCTTTTCTATTGCTGTTTTCCTTTGCATTGTCTAATCTACTCTTAATCCCATTTAGTGCATTTTTAATCTGTAGATTTCTATTTGAGTCTTTTTTATATCTTCCATATCTTTCATCATTGTTTATATATTCTCAAACATATGAAGTATATTTGTAATAGTTGTTTTAACATCCTTATCTACTAATTCTATCATTTGTGCCATTCTGGCTGGGTCTATTTGTTGACTTTCCCTTCATCAATTATGGGTTATCTTTTCTTGTTTTTCTGCATGCCTGGTAATTTTTGGTTGGGTGCTAGATTTTGTTGTCTTCCTTCAAACATTTTCCTGCTTTGTTCTGGGGCATGGTTACTTGGAATCAGTTCAATCCCCTTGAAGGTCACTTTTCAGCTACGGTAGGGCAGGTCCAGAGCAGCCTTTAGTGAGGCGCTAATTCAGCCCTGCTCCAGTGGTGATACCCCTCTGAAGATTCTACCAGTGCTGCATGTGTTAGGAGGTCTCACCACTCTGGTGGCAACATGGATTATTCCTCGTCCAGGGTAAGCTCTGGGAATTAGTTCTGCCTACTTTTTTCTGTTGGTTCTTTTCCTGGACTCTGTGATTTCCTCACAAGCATGTGAAGACCAGCACCCAGCCATAGACTTAAAGGATCTCTGTTCAAGACCACCCCCCGTACTGTGCCCCCACAAATTCTAGATACTGTGGCTTTCTTGAACTCCAAACTCCCTCTCAACTCGGCATACTACTGTGCTCTGTGGTCTTGTGGTCTGTGGTCTGGAAACCCCCCAGGCAATGAGCTGGGCCACTCTTCAATTTCATCTGGTTTATTTCTCTTCACTCAGAGATCCTGCACTGCCTGTTGCGCAAGGCCTCATATCTTTTCTCTGATTTTTTGAGGTGGAAGAATACATCTGGTCCTTATTATCCTAACATGACCAGAAGCAAAGTTCATAGGCCAGAGTCAGGGGAGGGGCAGCCAAAATGGTGGCATGATAGGGCAAGACTGGTTCAGAAGCAGAGCCAGGATAGCAGGCCTGTTAGTGGACTCTGAATTTGTGAGACCGGACTGGTTCCTGGGACAGAAAGTTGGATGGGCAGATGAGTCCACTAAATTATATGCACAGTGAGACAGATAGCTGCACTGGAGGTGTGCAGTAGACTTGGTTCAGTAAACATTATTAATTCCCCCTACCCAAGTGCTGGGCTCCCTGTTTTTGGGTGTGTGATCTCAGCTGAGTAGTTGGAAAGGAAGGCTAGCTCATGTACCAGTAGTCCAGGAAGTAGTAGTGTTATCCTTGTTCCTTATTGCCACTAGGAGATCACTGCTCCTCTCTAAATCCTCCTGCTCATTTGGAGCATATGTCATCAGAACACAGTACCTGCTGCATTTCCTTGCTGCGTCATCTACATCTTCTGGTCTCTCCCTCTCTTCCACTGACACCTTCAGCACCTGTCTTCATTGTGATATCCTTCAGGTCAGTGCTTCCCCAGCTTTTCCAGGTTATATCACATATAGAAAAGAATCAAGTATGTCTAACACCCTAAGGTAAACTGTGAAGGATTTGGTGATCTTTATATGAGCCCTAGTGTCACAGATAGACAAAGGGGGTAGCAGTCATTTCATTCAGTAATTATTTACAAAACAGGTGATAGAAAAAGCATGTTTTTATGCTGATGGAAAAGATCTAGAAGAGGAGAAACTGATACTACCAGAGAGAAGGGCTAGTTGCAGGAGTAAAGATCTTGAGGACAAAAATGATGGGATCCAATATGCAACATGAAAGGCTTGGACTTAGTTAAGGGTACAGACAGTCCATCAGCACCTGGAGGGAAGGCAGAGCGTGGAGGTGCAGAGGCAGACTACTGCACTTCGTGGTGGGAAGATTCAGTAGGTCTCATTTGACCGCATCTATTTTCTCAATGGAAATTGTGAGAGGAAGTAATCAGCTAGAAGGGGAAATGGTCTTGGAGGTTTGAATAGAGAGGAGATAGAGTAAAACAGTTATGACCGAAAGTGAAGACACCAACATGCTAGGCAACCGTACTTTCATTTCTGGGCAGCTTTGAGAGCCATTTAAAATTTGTGGTCATGGGAAATAAAAATACAAAGTCCAGAATTAGACCTGCATAGATAAGGAAACTTAGTATATGATAAAGGTGCATCTCTAACCAATGGGGTAAAGATGGACTTTTTAGTAAATGGTACAGGGACAACTAAAGAGCCTCTGCACAAACATGAAATCAGATCCATACATAAAAATAAATTCCAAGTGGAACAGTGATCTGTAAGTAAAGAAAAACCACACTAGTATAAGGAAACATGGGTGAATTCCTCTCTAACTTTGGTGGTGTAGGGAAGGGATTTCTAAATATAACTCAAAATCCACAGGCAATAAAGGACTGATACATTTGACTCCACAAAAATAGTAAAATTTTGCAAGACAAAAGCACCACAAAGAAGTCAAAGACACCTGGCAAACTCAACTGACGAGATATTCATATCCTTGATATAGAAGTCACTCTTAAAAGTTGAGGGGTACAGACCAAACCTCAGTAGAGAAATGGGAAAAAGACATGGACAGAAGTTTATACACGGAGGAGATTAAAGTAGCCTTCAAACGTATGAAAAATGTTCAAGTTCACTCACAATAGAGAAAAGCAAATTAAAACAATGAGATATAACTTTTCACATTGGACCAGTAAAAATAAAAAATGTGACAGTACATTCTGTTGGCAAGGATGTAGGAAAACTGGAGGCAAACTTGGCAATACTAACACAACTACACATGAATTTAGCAATCCCACTTCTAGGAATCTACCCTGAAGATAAATCTTTATAAGTATACATATGCACAAGGTTATTGACTGATTACTACAAAATATTGGAAACAACCTAAATGCCTATTCACGCTTTAGTAAGGTGTTATATCTATACCATGGAGTATTACACCGCTATAAAAAAGAATGATGGTAATTTCTTTGCACCGATCACTCCACAGAGTGATTTCCAGCTACACTAGTAAATGAAAAAAAAAAATCTGCTGATTTGTGCAAAAGAAATACAGGAAGGATTAAGCCAGAAGCTAAAGCGATTAGTCATCTATATGGGCCTGGTGGGAGAGGTAGGGATGGGTATGGGTGGCAGAGGTGAAGAGAGTGGTATTTTTCTGAGAGTCACTTGATATAGCTCTCTTAGACACATAGTAATCTTTCACATGTCATTCATATACCCCCCGAAAAGTAATTAAAACCAACTAGGATGGGGGTGGGGTACCCAAAACAGAATAAAAATATAAACAGATGTTCCTAAGTGTGCTACAAATGACTATGATAACCAAACTGAAGGGAACTGGGAACTAAAAGTAACTGTAGAAAACACTGTCTTGACTGGGATAATGTAAGACCAAAGGCAAAACCAAAAAACTATACAGATTCTAATCGTCAGTAAATGTGTGTTCCTCACACAGGTTCGGGTAATTCTGAAACTATGTATAGTTTCAGAAAACATCAGACAAACCCATAATAGGGATATTAGACAAAATAACTGACCAGTATGCTAGAAATGAACAATATTACAAATAAGGCAAGGCAAGGCTAAAAATGAAGCCTGGGGGGTCTTGAATTGGAATCTGAAGCATTACTATCAACTTGTAGCATTTTATATATGTGTGGATAACTAGCTAAGGAATAAGGACGCATGTCTGTGTGAGCAAGCAGAACCGCATAATTTCCTGGGTGTACCTGCTGAGAGCCAGAAAGCATTGACACCCTAGTTGCAGTGGTGGTGGTGGTAGAGAGTTTCCAAAGAACAGGGGAGTCTACCTGATGGGAGATCCTAACAGCCACAGCTGGAACGATGTGAAGAACAAAACAATGACACTAGACTATCAATCAATCAAAAAAGTAAGTATCCATGAGTCCATAATTATATACTCAAATAAAAGAATGAGAAAGGATAGCTGTTCCTTACAAAACTCCAATTAATAAATGTAGAAAACAGGCAGCTACCACAGTAATAACTGTTGCAGACAAGATCTCAATTAGGGGGTGAAAGTATGAGAAAAAACCTGCAGTATCTCTCCCAAGATATTTATCAATTACAAAGGGAAAGGTAGTTCCTTTACAGTAGAGAAACCCCACAGAAACCACTTAACATGGTCAGGATCACTACCCTTGGCAGTGAGACAGATAGCATCTACTCCATGATGCACTAAGGAGACATCATTTCTGTGGTGGTCTTGCAAAAATGCGCAATCTCATTCCAGTCATGAGAAAACATCAGATAAACCTGTATTAGGGATACTTGACAAAATAACTGGCCTGTACTCTTCAAAAGTGTCAAAGGTCATGAAAGATAAGGAAAGGTGTAACAGGTTAAAGAAAAAAAAGGCAGGTGGGATCCTGGATCAGATCCTAGAGCACATATAGACATTAGTGGAAAAATCGGTGAAATACAAACAAGGTATTTAGCTAATAGTAATATACATTTCTTGTTTCTAAAACTTGTACTAAGTTTCGTAAATGTTAACATAGGGAAAGGCAAGTGAGGGACATATGGAAACAATATTATTTTCCCATCTTTTCTATAAGTCAAAAATTAACTCAAAATAAAGTGTAATAAGAGTTAAAAAATGAGGGGAAGGTGTTATACTAAAACCAATTAGTACAACTGATTTGTTTTCTTCCCCAGCTGCATTGCGCTGTGGTCAGCTACAGTGTAGGTGAATAATGTGTCTGTAAGAGTGACGAGTGTTAGGTCCTGACCTCTCAGCTGAGAAGCTGCCCTGTCTTTGGGTCCTCTGGGAAGCAACACTGAGATGGACTCAGGAATGCCAACGACTTCTGGCCCAGCTACATGCAGTTGTTGGCTGGGGCTGCCTGGGAAGACTTCGTCTTCAGCCCGAACTCTGCATCAGCAGGGACTCCGCAGCTCTCTGCTGGATGAGGACACTAGCCCACCCAGCCCCTGAGAAGCCCAGTGTTTCAAGCTCCCATTTGAAACCTCCTAATCCCTGTGGGAGATGGAAAGAAACCCTCCCCTTCCCCTCCATTTTACAATGAAGTGGTCCTTGGGCCCCTTGTGAGCACTAGACGGGCAGATGGGGCCAGCTGCGGCCATCCAGCTGGTGCAGGCTCCGACTGAAAATCATCTTCTTGGCTGGTACCAGTTACAGAGTTCGCTTAAAAAAAGATAATGCCTAGAGCAAGGCACCCATGGGAGCCAACTAGGAAATTGCAACGAATTGATTTTAAGTGGCTGCAGCTGTGATTAGAGTATTTTTAGCCACAGGACTCAACCAGCTTTCAAAACCTGCTAATAAGAGCCCCACTGTAGCCAGCACAAAAATTTAGTTTTCAATTTGACACCAAAAATCTGCTTAGCTAGGAGCTGGCTTAGAAGGCCTACTGGAGGAAAAAGTTGAAGATGTTTCATTTTCTAGCTGAATTATGTATGACAAAGGGAGACACCCACTGAGAAGGCCGTACCAGCAGGCAGGGACACACATCTATTACTTTTGAAAACTCAACCTTTCTAGTAAAGCTGCTGTCTCTAGCTCAATATCATGTATGCATTTTGGACAGAACAAATCATTTCACACCCTTAACTTTAAAGAGAAGCAGAATCTAATGGCAGTAAGTTTGAACAGTACCCACCCCTCTGACACACCTTGCTGTATTTTCCGTGAGCAGCAGTTACCTGAGCCTGGAGGGATTCATCACACCGATGTGCACAGAACAGCCAGGCTAGCCCCATGGGGGGCTGGGTCTCGGGCTGCTTCCTCAAGGCGCCAGGGCCAATATTATTTTAGAATATACAGGTGAGGCTAGTGGGGCACAGGGATGGGTTCCTTGACGGTGTCTCAACATGAGAAGAGGGGTGTGCAGGGAAAAAGGTCTTCATGAAAGGAATGAAGGAGGAGGGGGTTTTGGGGGAAGGGGTTGTCTACTGCTTCCCCAGGCAAACATGACCGAGTCCGATGCACGGTAGAGCCAGTCTGTTTTTACTGGAGTGAGTGCAGGAGACAAATAGTTTACAACAACTGCTAGCATTGTCTTAACCACCTGATAAAAAGTTCACTATAATATTTATTGTATAATGAAGAAAAAACAACACATTCAGGGAAAAATTGAGATTAACTTATTTTTCTTAAAAGGTTCATCTCAAGGATGGCAACAAAGTCCAGCTTGTGCCGCCAAACGGTTTTACATGATCAAACCGTGTACAGCTTGTGTGAACTGTTGACTACAAACATTTACCAAATACATAAATCTCTTTTAAAAAAGCCATTTTAAATATAGCAAAGCAGTGTCTTCTTGCACAGCAAAGTGAAGAAAGTTTCTACAGAGAAATAGAAGTTTTACATTTGTAAAATCTTTTTCACATTCTAATCATCTAGTTTCTTATGATCCAATGCCAGGAGTTTTCAGGTTCCTTATTTACTATGTATTTCTTGTGCGCATGATGGTTAATACAGAAATTATGTTAATGCATTATTAGTTGTCCTTATAGTTAAAGGAAATGGTAAAACATGTATTGTTCTTTTAGAACAAACCCCTGATTTAGTCTATAACAAAATGGACATAATTAGGGCTCAAAAGATGTGTTCTGATTGGGAGTTCTGATTGGGACCATCTGTGTACATACAATGGAGACTTTCACTCGCAGTGTCATAGCAGTTAGATACTGACGGAAGTGCAGCTGTTGGAAACTGTACTTTAACCAGTGCAATTTACTCTAAGCTTTTTTTGTTTTTGTTTTTTAGTAATAAAATACTTCTGAAGGGATAAAATTTTCTTGCAATGGTGTCTCATACAAAACACATGAATCTAAAAGGGTAAGAAAAGTTGGTTCTAAAGCAACACCATTAGTGCCGTCCCCACTCTAGGCTGGTTTCCACCCAGAGTTGTGGGTGTGGGTGTGTTCACACATGAACGTCTGGGTGACGGATGTCTGTCAAGTCCATATGCTCCAAGTCACACTGGGCGTATGGGAAAAAGGTTAACAGTCAAATGTTGAGTTCCTGAAAATGGAATACATTGTTACTTGGTCAGTTAATTTAAATACAAACTCCGAGCCTTGTGTAATATTATTTTAGAAAACAGTAGTTGTACTGATTATAAACCTGCATAGAAAGAAAGACTATTGAGATACAGTCAGAAAAGCCATCTCATAAGGCACACAAGAAAATAGACAGTAAATGTGAATGTGTTAACTCCTATTCCAATGTACAGCAGAAGTTCATGGACATGCATAAATCATGACGAAGGAATCACTTAACACTTTCAAAGCTATAATGGTTTACAAAGTGGTAAGGATGATCTTGGAAATTCAGTGTTGGGAGACTGTCTTGTTTCGATTAGGTGTGACCTTATAGAGAAATATGCCTGTAAGTAAGTAGTTCAGTAAAATAAGTACATTTTTATTGAAAAATGAATCCTTTCTGAATAACAGCCAAACGTCTGTACTGAAAAGAGGAGACAGTGTATCACCCTCTCTTATTTGGCCTCTCTCAGAAATTACTACCCAAACTCATTAGGACAGAACTTCCATTTTGCAGCCTGTGAATGCCACAGGCTTATCCTGTATCTAATAATACCTATGTGTCAGTCAGGAAATCTGGCTGATGATTTGTCACAAATAGCGTATGAGGAAAATGTCACAAGAACATAATTTAGGGGGGGAAAATGTAAGTAAAAATTGTAGGTAGCTGCTCAATATTAAGTTTAAAATATAAAATAGCAGCAAGTTTTAAACCCTTGAGTTTCTCAGGAAAAGGAGTTTTAAAAAATCTATGATGAAAGATATACAGGACTTTGAATTTTGTTCATGGCACAGCCCAGTAAACAGATTAACTTGCTATCACCAATTAGCTGTCTTCCTGTAAGAATAAGGCCTTATTCAAAATCCAAGCTGAGGGTGGCACTAATTTCAATCTGAATGGCAAGAGTCATGCCAAGGATTTGCACCATAAGATAATTTCTCCCCCCATACCAAAGTATCATTTCAATGCACAGAACAATCAATAATGGTTGTATTTTGTAACCATCTGCATCGTTCTGTTTTTAGAGGGTCAAGGAAAAAAGATCTCTTTCCCCATGAATATTTTTCCCTAATCATTTACCACTTATAAAACCTTTGTGCTCATCTACTATTTTGCCATTTTCTCTAATATTTAATTAAATTAGGTCAGTTTTTTCTACTATAGTTTTTTCCTCACAAAAGGCAAGTTTTAAATAATGCCTTAGAAAATCTGTTACAACACATTTTATATTTATGCAGGATGAACTTAACACCAAATTTTTGCCACTTTGCTATTTATGTACACATATAAAATATATCATGATGCTCAACCCATACAGCACAGAGATTACAATGCAACATCACACATTCACCACCAGTGAGGGGAGAAACCCCTTTATACAACCCTCTGAAAAAACTGGGCTAATAATTAAAATCCAAAGTACAGTATATTTAACAAAATAGTAAATATTAAACAGTGAATACTCTACTTAATAAGGACCTCGCCTTTTCCCCCCAAATTGGCGGCAATCCACAAAAATATACTTTTAATCTGGTGACCATACAATACATAGGTACTTACATCAAAGGTGATAATATATTTAAGATGCTATATACACAAAGAGTTTGGCTCAACTTTTAATTTACATATAGAATAATAAGTGTTCATGGCTTTTTTTTTCCAAGGTTCTGCTTGCAAGATATTTTTGTTTGTTTTCCCCTCTTAAAATAAAACTAAAAAGTTAAACCAAGATAAAGCTATTTTCTAAAAAAAAAAAGTTACAACATATAGCTTTGGCTTATATAAATAATTCATAGCAGAATGTGTTCAAAAGTAGTGAATATAACTTTATATATAGTCATCAATTCATAAGGGTGTTTTCTTTCATATAAAATATACATGAGCTAAAATCAGTTTCTTTAATTTTTAAGATATGAATGTAAAAAGAAACTTCTGACATATTCCAATTATAACTTAATATATTAATTTTACTTTGTTAATGCTCTATATTTCTAGGCTAGTATTTTCTGAATATCTCATGCGTGTTTTCTATTCTCTCTCTTTTATGAGCTAAAGATCACTTCTTTGACCCAATACATTTTTGCACGTGCAAAACAGTTACGTGTGGGGCTTTTTTGTTTTGTTTTTTTTTTTTGTTTTTTGTTTTTTAAGCATCAACAGCCCTTTCCCATGCACCCCTTTGCAATAGAGACCCATGCCAGGTTGGGTAATTAATATAAATGACATTTTATGTACAGTATTGCTTTCTTGGTTCCTGCTTTTCTACTGCTCTGTTCTACAAAGCATTTTTCTTAAGTAACTACAGTCACCGCACAGTTCAATAAAACAAGTAGGGGCCCTCTAGGTTTCTGCAAGCTAGTGTGGGAGAATTATATATGGGTACACGTTTCTCTGCAAAAACTGGTTATCTTACGAAACAAGTAGTCCAAGGAAGTGCCAGATGGTCTGTGCCTATAGGGTGCTTTGTCTGCCATGGGACACACATCTGCAGACCTACAAGGAGTTTGCAGGTAAGTGCCTGATTCTGTGTATGCAACACACACCCACACATCCACACACACTCACACCCACATACATATATATGTGAAGGAATATATATGTATGTATGTACATATAAATATATTTAACTCATGTCCTTATTTACCGATTTAGATATGTGGGGCAGTTCACTGCAGTGACACAAGGTGCAAGTGTCAGCCTGGAAGCCTTAGGTCACCCACGCGTCCATCCTCATTCGCTTGACAGAAGGGCTTTCTCTGTCCTCGGTGTTTGGGGGCCGGCCAAGCACGACAGGAGAATGGAAGTCGCCCCGTGGATCCTCCCGGTCGCTGCCATCGTAGGAGCTGCTGGAGCTGCTCAGACTGTCCACAGGGGAGCGCCCCATTTCCTGCCGGGGCTGGGGCTGTGGGGGCTGGGGCTGTGGTGGTGGCGGCTGCTGCTGCTGCTGCTGCTGGAAGCCTGATGGGGTCATCCGATCCCGGGGAGGTGAGATTGGTTCTGACTTAATGTTGATATTTTGGTTGGTGTTAATGGATAAATTGGAACCCTGAGATAACTGCCCTCCAGCACTGAAGGAAAAAAGAGAGATGTAGATGGTTTGTGATTGCATCAGCAGAATGATCGGACAGACACCACCTGATTGAAAAGAGCCCAGAATCTGAAATCCTGTCAGAATTCCCCAAGACTGGCTTTGGCCATTTCCTCTGGTGCTTGGCACACATAAAAAATCCCATCTCCCTGGGAGGAAGGAAAACAGCACAGCTGAGCCCTTATGTGATTTAGTTCTGTCACCCACCACCTTGGCACTTTTGCAGGTGAAGTACCCCAAATAGCAAAACAGCATCAGTGTCTAATGCTGTACAGGGACCAACAAGATAGAGTTCCTGGTCTCATCTTCCTTGTATCTGCTCTGCTCTGGCCCTGTGACAGGCACATCTCATCTATCCTCACAACAACTCTACAGCATAGGTCACACCATCCTTATTTTCCAGATAAGAAACCACCTCTGAAAGGCCAAGGATCTTGCCCAGAGTAAGTACAGGACTTGAACCGCCTTTTCCCCATGTCTGGGCTTTGAGTCCTTTCCACTGGCTTTTCCAGGGCTATTTTTTTTTTATTTTTTATTTTTTGAGTTGGCGTCTCACTCCGTCACCCACACTGGAGTGCAGTGGCCGCTTCCAGCCACTGCAGCCTCGACCTGCTGGGCTCTGGCGATCCTTCCACCTCAGCCTTCCTAGTAGCCGGAACTACAGGCGCGCGCTACCACACCCGGCTAATTTTTTTGATTTATTGTAGAGATGAGGTTTCGCCTGCCCAGGCGGGTCTCGAACCCGCAGGCTCAGGCAATCCACTCACCTCAGCCTCCCAAGGCGCGGGATTACAGGCTGAGCCACCGAGCCGGGCTTTTCACCTACATTTTAATGGGATCATTTGTGTTATTCCTGTTGATTCATTTGAGTTCCTCAAAGATTCTGGATATTAGGCCTTTGTCAGATGCCTGGTTTGCAAATATGTGCTCCCATTCTGTGGGCTGTCTCTGTTCTCTTGGTGGTTTCTTTTGCTGTGCAGAAGTGTTTTAACTTGATAAGGTCCCACTTGTCAATTTTAGTTTTTGCTGCATTTGCTTTAGAGGACTTGGTCACGAATTCATTGCCTAGGCTGGTGTCCAGGTGAGTGCTTCCTAGGTTTTCTTCTAGGATTTTTATAGATTGGGATCTTATGCCTAAGTCCTTAGTCCATTTTGAGTTAATTTTTGTATATGGTGATAGATAGGGATCCATCTTCATTCTTCTGCATATGACTAGTCAGTTTTCCCATCATCATTTGTTAAATAAGGTGTCCTTTCCCCAATTTTTTTTGTCAACTCAGTCAAAGATGAGTTTACTGTAGGTCAGTGGTTTTATTTTTAGGTTCTTTATTTTGTTCCATTGGTCTATGTGTCTAATTTTGCACCAGTACCATGCTGTTTTGGTTACTGTAGCCTTGTAGTAAAGTTTGAATCCTGGCAATGTGATGCCTCTGACTTTGTTCTTTTTTGCTTATAATTGCTTTGGCGATGCTTTTTTGCTTCTATATAAATTTAAATGTCTTTTCTAGATCTGTGAAAAATTATGCTGGTAGTTTGATAGGAATTACATTGAATCTGTAGATTGCTTTAGGCAGTACAGACATTTTAACAATATTGATTCTTCCAATTCATGAGCATGGGATGTTTTTCTATGTGTTTGTGTCATCTTTGATTATTTTCAGCAGCATTTTTCAGTTCTCGTTGTAGAGATATTTCATTTCTTTGCTTAGCTGTATTCCGAGGTATTGTGTGTGTGTGTGTGTGTGTGTGTGTGTGTGTGTGTAGGGGGGTCTATTATGAATGGGACTGTGTTTTTGGTTTGGTTCTCAGCCTGTTTGCTGTTGGTGTATAGAAACATAACTGATTTTTGAGTGTTGAATTTGTATCTTGAGACTTTACTGAAGTCATTTGTCAGGGCTAGTATTTTGGTAGAATCTTTTGGGTTTTCTAGTTGTAGAGTCATATCATCTGCAAAGAGAGATGACTTTCTCTTTTTCTATCTGGATATCTTTTATTTCTTCCTCTTGCCTGACTGCTCTGGCTAGGACTCCCACTACTACGTTAAATAGCAGTGCTGAGAGTGGACGTCCTTGTCTTGTTCCAGTTCTTAGAGGGCATGCTACCAGCTTCTGCCCATTATGTATGATGTTGATTGCAGATTTGTTATTGATGACTATTATCATTTTGGGAAGCGATCCTTTGATACGGTTGAAAGTTTTTATCACGAAGGGAGGTTGCGTTTTATCAAATGCTTTTTCTGCACCTGTTGAGATAATCATGTGGTTCTTCATAACTTATTGATTTGCTATGTTGAACCAGGCTTGTGTCCTGGGAATAAAGCCCATCTGCTCATGATGAGCGATCTTTTTGATATGCTGTTGGATGTGGTTTCATACTATTTTGTTGAGGACTTTTGAGGGTTCCTGCTGGTGTTGATTTTTATTTTTATCCTGCTGTGTTCCAGGAAGGTGCTTTGTATGATTTCAAGTTTTGGGAATTTATTCAAGCTTGATTTATAATCAAAAATATGGTCAATGTTAGAGTATGTTCAATGTGCAGTTGAGAAAAATGTACATTCTGTGGTTGTTGAGTGGAGTGTTCTGTACATGTCTGTTAGATTTAATTGGCTGTGTTGAATTTAAGTCCAGTATTTCTTTGTTAGTTTTCTGCCTTGATGATTTGCCTAAAGCTGTTAGTGGAATGCTGAAGCCCCCCACTATTACTGTGTGGCTGTCTATGTCCCCTCTTAGGTTAAGTAGCAATTGGTTTATAAATTTGGGTGCTTCTATGTTGTATGCATATATATTTAAGATCAATATTTCTTCTTAGTTAATTGAGCCTTTTATCATTATATAGTGCCTGTCACTGTCCTTTTTACTTTTGTCGGTTTAAATTTTGTTTCATCTAACATAAGAATAGAATTCTTGCTTTTTTGTTTTCCATTTGTGTGGAAGATTTTTCTCTATCCTTTTCCCTTGAACATGGCTTCATTAGAAGTAAGACGGGATAACTGAAGACAGTAGAAGTATGGGTCATGTTTCTTTTATAATCCAATTTGCCACTCTGTGCTTTTTAAGTGGTGCATTTAGGCTGTTAACATTCATTGATATGTAAGTGTTTGCTCCTGTCATATTGTTGTAAAGAAGTTGCTTTCTGTTCTCAGTTTTGTGGTTGATTTGTATGGTCTGTAAGCTATGTGCTTACATGTGCTTTTGTGCTAGGTGGTATTGCTATTTCATTTCCATGCTTAGAGCTCCAATAAGCATCTCTTGTAGGGCTAGTCTGAAGGTGACAAATTCCCTTAGCACGTCTTTCTTCTGCCTGGCCAAGTCTGCTTATGACTGTGCTTTGAAATTCCTGAAGCAAATTTGTCATTTCCAGAAGTTCAGTTTGTTTGTTTTTTTTTTTCCTTAGGACGGCTTTGTCAGCTTTCAATTCTTGGACTGTTCTCATGGCCTGTTTGATCTGGGTATCTCCTTTCTCTTGGATCTTGTTGAGTCTCTTTGCCATCCATAGTCTGAATTCTACATCTGTCATTAGGCACAATTCATTCTGGTTAGGATCCATTGCTTGGGAGCTGGTGGGATCCTTTGTAGGTGTCAAAACACTTTGGCTTTTGGGATTGCTGATGTTCATGTGCTGATTCATGTGGGAGAGGATTCTTCTCTTTTTTATTTTTTGAGTTGGAGTTTCACTCTGTCGCCCAGATTGGAGTGCAGTGGCGGCTCCCGGCCACCGCAGCCTCGACCTGCTGGGCTCTGGCGATCCATCCGCCTCAGCCTTCCAAGTAGCTGGAACTACAGGTGCGCGCTACCACGCTCGGCTGATTTTTTGATTTATTGTCTCGAACCCGCGGGCTCAGGCAATCCACTCACCTTAGCCTCCCAAAGCGCAGGATTACAGGCTGAGCCACTGAGCCCAGCTAGATTCTTCTCTTTAACATTTTTTTTAAAAGTTGCCATCATTGGAATGAGGCTTTGTAATTTTTTCCCCTTCTTTTTCTTTTCCTTATGATATGACTGTAGTGTGGGGTGTGCATGGCCTATTGGCTTCATTGCTTGCTCCCTGTTTCTCCCGGGCTCACAGGCTGCAGGGACAGAGGCAGCAGTAGTGGTGATATGGGGGTGGGGGGTAACAATAACCTCTGCAGGCTGTGTTCAGGAAAGTGCTGAACCACAGATGCAGCGTTCGGGAGAGGTAGGGCAGCTGCACAGTGCCAGGAGGCTCTACCTGGTGGGAAACTGTGGGTGTGGGTGTCTGTGGCATTGGTTCTGAGGGCTCGCAGAAGCAGTCCATCTCTTTGCTCCCTTTTTGACCTGTGAGTGGCAGGGATGGAGGTGGCGGTGGTGCTGGCTGGGGGCTGTGAAGGGGTCCTCACAGAGTCTCACTCTGTCACCCAGACTGGAGTGCAGTGGCCCTCTCCACTCCCTCTTTGGTCCACATGTGGGAGAGACGGAAGCAGCAGCAATGACTGCAGTTGGGTGGATCCCAGTCAGCACACCATCAAAGTGATCTGGTGGGAGCAGGGCTCTTAATATCATTAAATTCATGAAATATCTAGCCATTATTCAAATTTCCCTAATTTTTTCCCTCTATTTCTTTCTCTCTTTTTTCCCTTTGTTTGCTTTGAATCAGGAGCCAAATGAGATTCATATTTTGCTAAATGCATCCTAAGTTTCTGTTTTAGACTACGTTTTAGGAGACAGACATTTGGCAAACCATTCATGATAGCAGCTTCATAATTATTAACTTTCACTTTCTAAATGAAAATGTTTTTCAGATTTTTCTCCTTTGTCAGCGCCCAGAAACTCTAGAACTCCCCTAGAATTATAAACTTATTTTTTCCCTACTTTTACCATGCTGTTAGAGATTTTTATAAAGATATAGAAAAAATAATATAAGAAGCACCTAGAAAAAATAATAATATAACAAAAAAGGAGGAGACTTTTTTCAACTGCCATACAGTTGGGAATTTTCTGTTGCAGAATAGTTTCAAGAGTATAAAAAAACCTTGACAACCTTCAACATTTTTGGCTTGGTCAGTAAAGCCTTTTAGAAAAAAAGATTTGTTCTTTCCTTCAGGGACCATAAAAACCCTTTTGAACATCTCAAAAGCAGAAACCAGAGTCTCCCCTTTAAGAAATATAAGAGCAAATCCTCTTTCTCTACATTAAAATATTACCTGGTACAATTTAACTCTCAGAGGTTATTGACTGTGGGCCTCTTTCCAATGAGTTCTCAGTTTTTGAATGAAATATGAGTATATTTTTAGACATACTTATAACTCTTCTTGTAAAGGTAGATATGGATAAGCGTGTACATGTGTATTCACCTACATTCTTATTATAGAATGTGATTTATGTATTTCTTGCCCACTTAGTGTTTGTAAATCATTAAGAGTTTTATGTCCCAAGCAGTCAGCAGTGGTTACAAGATCAACAGAGAGCTGTACTACATAAACCTTCACTAGATCTCTCCTAAGGAATTGATGACAGATCAGAAAGTGAAGACAACGCCACAGGAATGATTCTCACCTACCTCTGGGAAACCACGAAGGTCTCAGATAGGGAATTTTGTTTGTCTTGAGCTTTCAGTAAGATTAATTACCAGATGAACTGGTAAGGAAATCAGTTTTCTAGATTCCAGAAGTTTTCCCATAACAAAGAATTTGCCCCCTTTCACAAAACCTGCACACGTGTAAATTACAAACACAGACACATATGTGTTCTAGAGTCTGTGCTCAGATGCAAGGTTTAAGAATGTAGAGGTTTTCCTGTTCTGACCTTCCCATTCATTAATTTAAAAGAACAAATTTAGGCCAGGCCCGGTGGCTCAAGCCTGTCATTCCAGCACTTAGGGAAGCTGAAGTGGGGGGATTGTCTGAGTCCGTGGGTTCAAAAACAGCCTGGCAAGACCTCATCTCTACAATAAATCAAAAAATTAGCCGGGCATGGTAGTGCGCGCCTGTAGCTCCGGCTACTTGGAAGGTTGAGGCAGAAGGATCACCTGAGCCCAGCAGGTTGAGACTGTTGTGACTGTGAGCGTGCCACTGCACTCCGGCCTGTGTGATGGAGTGAGATTCCAACTCAAAAAAAAAAAAAAAAAATTAAAAGGATATATATGTGTGTGTGTGTGTATGTATGTATACATATATACTAATTTTTTCAAATATATGGAATATATCTTGAAGAATACAGAAGAATTGGTAATAATTATTTTTGGGGTGATGAATAGGAGATTTATGATAATTTATGAATTTTAAAATCACAATTATATATTACCTGCTCATAAGATTATTTTTAGAATAAAGGAGAAAGAGAAGGGAATGATGATGTCTCTCCTCATACTTCTACGGCTAATGTCATCTTCTTGAGTCTTACAGCAAATAATTTTCATGCACTGCTGCTTATATACGTAATAGGTAAACACATAAGGCACATAGATACAATGCGACATGTATACATGCGTCTATGTGGACGTAAATACGTCGCCATATGAATGACACTATTCCATGGACGTATACACACCAGATCTCTGGGGAGGGAACAGAGCTTTCATGCATATGGGAGTTTTCACATAGATGTGTTGTTGCTAGAGCCCTCTGCTAGCTAACCTCCAGGGTTAACAGCAGCAGGCACACGGAAAGTCGTGATCAGAGTCCCACTTGGGTCTTTCTTTGGTCGTTTCATCAATCCAGCCCCCACTGTCACATCTAGAAAAACTCTTCCCGGCAGACAGTGATGCCCTTACCGAAGAGCCACCCCCTTTGGACCTTGAGAGGTGACACTGAGAGTAACCTGATTCCTTAGCAGGGAGAGGCACTTCAGGGATTAACTCTGCAGTTTTCCACTCTAGCCTCATGTGTCCCTGAGAGAGGCCGTCGGGTCAGAGGAGTCAGTGCCTGCAGCAGCTGTCCTGCCAGGTTGCCTCCTGGTGCCTTCTTGCTGTCTGGCTTGGATTCCTCCTCTTGAATCTCTTGAATCTCTGGGGATGGTTCGATGCCACCTCAGCCATGAGGGACACTGATCCCTCAACAGCCTAAATAGGACTCGCAGAGACATGCTGGCCCTCTTGGACGCCATGACCTTGGTGGGGGCTCTTTCCCCGCCTAAGTCATTTCCACGCTCCCTTGTGGACCTCCCACCCCACCTGGGACCAGTCCTCTCATGTTCTGTGAGGGCCTTGCCTCTTCCTTTCCACTCCAGTGGCTCCGTCTCTCATAGTGACCAGACCTCTTTTTTTTTTTTTTTTTTTTTTGAGTTGGCATCTCACTGTCGCCCAGACTGGAGTGCAGTGGCCGCTCCCGGCCACCGCAGCCTCGACCTGCCGGGCTCCGGCGATCCTTCCGCCCCAGCCTTCCAAGTGGCTGGAACTACAGGCGCGCGCTACCACGCCCGGCTAATTTTGTTGATTTATTGTAGAGATGAGGTTTCGCCTGCCCAGGCGGGTCTCGAACCCACGGGCTCAGGCAATCCACTCACCTCAGCCTCCCAAAGCACGGGATTACAGGCTGAGCCACTGAGCCCGGCTGTGACCAGACCTCTTTAAGACTCTAAGGGGAGTTCTGAAAATCCCCTCCCCAGAGTTCTGAAAATCCTCATAATTTCAGGGGCTCTGTGGATTCCAGGCAAAGAACGCTTGTAAAAACGATGTAATCTCGGGGCTTTATTCATCAGTTGAGACTGATGAGTCTTACACCCCTTTTTCTATCCCCCCAAAGTGAGCTCACTTTCGGGAGGCTAAAAGACTAGTCTTCCTTCTGAGCCGGTGGCAGAGAATTCTATTTGTATACCCAACTTCTATTCACTTATATCAGCAGTTAGCAAAGTGTAGCCACAGGTCTATGGGACTCCCTGAGACCTTTATTTAGGGAGTTAGGGGGTGCTTTCTGCAAGGTCCAAATGAATTTAGTGATCATTCTAAAACATTCTTTAACTTTTTAATTGTGTGGACCTTTGCACTGATGGCACAAAAGGAATAGTGGGTTAAACTGCTGGTGCCTTGGCACCAATCAAAGCAATAGTATTGTGGTAGACTGAAAAATACCCCCTCTTCCCGAATATATCAGGACCTAATCTCTAGAATCTGTAAAAGCTCCCTTATTTGGCAAAAGGGTCTTTGCAGATGTGATGAATTTAAGGAGATGGGGAGGTTATCCTGGATCATCTGGGTGGGCCCTGGAGGCAACCACGTGTATACCTATAAGAAGAAGATAGAAGAAATTTTACAGACAGAAGAGAAAGCCCAGTGAAGACAGAAGTAGAGATTCGAGAGGCGCAGCCACAAGCCAAGGAATTCCCGGAGCCACCAGCACCTGAAAGCGGTAAGGAACCGATTCTCAGAGCCTCCAGAGGGAGTGTGGCCCTGCCAGCACCTTGACTTCAGACCTCTGATCTCCTGAATTGAGACAGAACAAATTTCTGTTGTTTTAAGTCACACCCGTTTGTACTGTAAGTCCTCCATACACACATGAGCTTTGTTCTGAGAGCATGTTCACGAGTCCAATTTGTTCGTAAGTCCTAACACAAATTATACATAAATTCACACGAATAATACATAAAAAGCAAACTCAAAAAATAAAGAAAACATTTTTAAAACCAAAGAAAGTGAGAGGAGTGATACTGTTTTACATTCTTGCAAATTTCTTGAAGGTTTGACCTAACAGGAGACAGCTAGACTCTTATACCTCCTGTATTTAATCACAGCTGGCATACAGTACAACAGCTGGCATCCAGGGCCTGGCATCGAGTGAACAGGTGAGAAGCGTTACTGACTGGAGGAGGGAGAGGAGGCGGGAGATGGTAGAGCTGAAGAGTCGCCAGCAATAGAGACGGGGGTGGGGGGGGGGGGGGTGGGGGGGTTGGTGTCAGCTGCAATTTCACTCACGCCTGACATGGATGGTACAGGTTTGGATTCCTTGCGGGATTCAATTCTGTCTACCCTCTTGAAAAAATGATTCAGTGATATCTGTGTAGTAGCTTTTTTTTTTTCTCATCATAGATGACCCGGTAGCACTGAACTACATTCTGAACGGCTGCTGCAACCTTCATGTACTGTTCGACGTTCGGGTCCTGTGCCTCAGAAACGAACAGGGCCTCTTCAAATAATGTGAATGCACTTTCGCACCTTTGAAAGTTTGCAAGTTGTATACTTATAAGAAGAAGACAGAAGGGATTTTACAGACGGAAGAGGGGGTCACGTTTACTGCTTCAATGAGGGTATTTTAGAGTGAAACTGGCATTACTTATTTGTTTATTGCTGTGAGTGTGTGGCAGTGAAGAACATAATTATTGCTAGATGGTTTGGTGCTTGTATTAGCTTCCTGTGTCTGCTGTAACAAATCACTCTGGTAAATAAATAATGCCAGTTTCACTTTAAAATACCCTCATTGAAGCGGTAAAAATGGTTTTTTAACTAAATCTCAACCCTTAGGTATCTATATTTTGAACAGTCTGTGTGATGAAATGGGAAGGTCATGTAACATTTCTGCTGCATGCACAGCTATGATGGTTGCTAGGGAAAAAGCAGTTCTGTGACTGAGTTACAAGCTGAACTAGTCACATTATTTATGAAACACCATTTTTACTTGAAAGAATGACTGACAAATGTGCCATAGTTATTCATCCAGTGCGCAAGATATGTCAATGGATTTTAATGTAACAGAGCACAAAATATTCATTGCTGTGGTTTCAGATTCATATTGCAACTAACATTTAAGTTACCGAATGCTGGTGTAGTATCAAAGAAAAATATCCACGATTACCTGAAAAAGCTTTTAAAATATTTTTATATTTTTCAACTACGTATCTGCATGAGGCCAGATTGTCTTCACATAATTCAACCCAAACATCATACCACAACAGATTAAACACAGAAGGAGATATAAGAGTCTAGCTGTCTCCTGTTGAGTCAAACACGAAGAAATTTGCAAAAATGTAAAACAATATCACTCTTCTCACTTTTTCGGCTTGAGAAAATAGATGTTATTTAATATGTAAAGGGCTTATAATTGTAATTTTAAATACATAAATATTTTCTAGTGTTTTGGCTTCAATTTCTAAAATTGCAAATACTAGTAGATATTGGTTACATAAATAAAATCTCTTTGGGAATCCTCAGTAATTTCAGGGGTATAACAGATTTCCGAGACCGAAAATGTGGAGAACTGCTGTCCTACCTGATTGGAGGAGGGAGAGCAATGGTGCCCAGTTAAAAGGTGACATTTCCCGGATACCCTTGCCGCTAAGTTTGACCATGTGATAAGTTCTGGCCTATCAGGTGTAAGCAGAAGTCTTTGGAAGGGGCTTCCTAGAGAACAGATCGCTGGACATTTTCCTTTTCTGACTTTCTGTTTGTCCTTGTTGTCGTGAGCAGCACAAGGTTAGAGAAAACCAGGCCCACACACGCTTGTGACTTTCCACAACGTCAGACTTTTGTTGAGACTGTCTTAATCACAGAAGCTGCGAGCTACGTGGAGTTCCCAAGGAGACAATTCCCCTTAGTATGACCTGGTCACTCCGTAGCCAGAGCCGTGGGCGCAAAGGTTAAACCACTCCACCAGTCAGTCCATCCTGCACGCCATACGTCACTGTGTACTTGGCCAATATACAAAGTCATAGGTCAAACGTTCCACAGCCAAGTGACATGTGACATGAAGAGAAAAGGGCGGGAAGAAAGGTTAACGCACCAGTCCCGGGGAGAGTTTCGTGAGCAGAAGGACATTTCCTGGGCAGCACAGACGGTGGATCAGGGCAGCCCATCTTGTCAGGAAGAGTCTCTGATGTGGGCAGAGCCTTTGGCCGCAGATGTCAGGCGCTTATCCCAAGTGACCGCAAGACGGTGTCTGTTGGGTTGAGCCGGGGAAGTCCTGTTCTTTCTATGGCCACAAAGTCCTCTGGTGAGGACTGAGAGTGGAAGGGTGTAGGCTTGGTTATGTCCTTACCTGGTTGGATACGGTCTTTGTGGATGAGGCACACAACAAACGGTCTCTTTGGCATGATGCCTTTTAAAATAAAAGGTAGAACACTTCCTTTATTCCTTCATCTCTCCACAAACGTTTAGGTTAATTTCGCCTCTTGGCTCTTGTGAATAATGCTGCAGGAAACACTGTCGTACAAATAAAAATAAATAAATAAAACGAAAGGTAGGGTCTTTTTCTAAGATTAAATTGCTTGTCAAGGGAGCTCTATGCACTCATTCTTGAAGAGTACACATTTTATGTGATTGTAGAAGCCCCAGCAGCCACCTAGAGCCATGAGGCGACCTTCCAAGATAGAGCAAAAAGACTTAAAAAGAAAAAAAGAAAAAGACTGGATCCCCAATGACTGTGAATGCTGCCTGATTGTCTACTTGTGGAGGTAAAAGCAACTCCAGCCCTGGATGCTAATTCACCATGGTGACTTCTGAGTAAGCCCAATTCCAGAAATTCTTCTAAGATTTCTATTTTATCTGCTGTTCCTTGTGTAAGAGCAGGTCGTTACCATAAATCCTGCCAGGTTAGAACAAACCCTGAGCGAGAAGCAGGCAGATTTGTCACTTAACTGATGTTTCTGGGGCAGGACTTAAAATTCTCCTGAGGAAATTTTATTGATACCCACACTCTTTGAAGCAGAATGGCCCAGATAAAGAGACTTCCCTCTCCTGAATTTTGATGGGTTGACGTAACTGATTTCCCTGGTGAGCCATGTCGGTTGTTGAGTGCTATCTCATGCTGCCATTGTCAATAGAGTAAGTGGCTGAATGTGAACGCAGAGTTGTAGAAAGTCAACATACCTTGTCCACGGACCCACCTCTAAGCAAAGATAACTTTGTCAGATGGTCTCTTTCCTTGTGTTACATTGAATCTATTGTCACTGACCGGGGGTAGGGTTGGTGATACCCAAAGCCTTACAAAGGCCTTTTAGATTCTGTAAGGGGCAACATTTTTGGACTAAGCAAATCTCTACCATACTCCTTGGGCTAAGGATGGTTTCAGGCTAAACCTGACCATTGCACACCCTGGTGAGGATTAAACGTGCCGTTCCCTCCAGCAGATGGACCAACATGGGCAAAAACACGCTAACATAGCTTGAAGAATGACTTTTAAAATCAATTTACCCCAACATAATATGTTATTCAGGATTAGATTTGTTGTTATAGAACTAAAATGCCCCAAATAACTTAAACAAGTTGATTTCATTTCTCTGTCACATACATGAAGTCTGGAGGTGGGTATGACAGGGCTGGTCCCCATTCCATGGTGAGCAGGTCTGTGCACATTCACCCCCAAAGGCCAAGGAAACCGTGAGGCTGACAAATCCAGTTTCTCAGAAAGAAACATCTAGTAGGAACTTAAGAACAGAAGCCCAAACAGAAGCCGCGCCTAGGTACCACCCCACCCCCGAAAGAAAGCGTAGGACAGTTGAAGTTGACCCCGCAGGGAAAGGCAAGAATACTATGTGAATCTGCCTAAGCGCAGGATTTATGGTAAAGGTTATTTTGACCTCAGGGCAGGCTTTACTGTAAGGAAATACAAGGAATAGTAGATAAAATAGAAGTCTTAGAGGCCTTCTCAGAACATGGGTTAATCGGAAGTCAGCATGGTGGATTAGCATCTAAGATGGAGCTGCTTCTGTCTCCACAGTCCCTCTGTCATTTAAGCACCTAACTTTCTGCTTTGCCATCTTCATTCGGCATGTGGCTTTCCTCTTCCGTCACCTCATGGTCCAAGATGGCTGCAGAAGCTCCAGCACGATGTCCATATTCTAAGCAGAAGGAACAAGAAACGGGTAAGAAAAGAAGGCACACCTCACATCCGATTTAACTCTCTGAAAGAAAGCCCTCCTGAAAATTCCATGCTCTGCCTTCTCTTCTGCCTCAGTGACCCAAATTTGGTCACACGGCTCCAGTGAGCTGCAAAAGAGTCTAGGAAATGTAGTCTTTTTGCCGCTGCTGTTCTGTTACAAAAGACCAAGTATTGGGTAGCCAGCTAGCAGCCTCTTCCATACTCGGTTCTCTCTTTCTTTCTCTCTCCGGTCTGGATTCAAATAACTGCTCTAGAATTTGGAAGTTTTCCCCCCAACTCCTCCCCTCACAAAACAGGTTTGTTTTGAATCTTTTTGCTGAACCAGAGACGTTAACTTTGAAATGCCAAGTATAGCCATACATGCCAGATGCAAGGTTTTGGACAAAGAAGTTTGATGAGTAATTTTCAAATGACAGGTGCACTTAGCAGGAAAACATCAATACATTACAGAGCATCTAAGTTGTAAAATAGGTAAGCTTTAAACTAAACCGTGACACCAATGACTTGTTTGTGTCCCATATTTGCTTCAGTTGGCTGGACAGATTTTTGTGGGATTTTTTTGTCTCCCCCATCTTTTCATTTGAAGGACGTTAGCTGTAAAAATGGTGACATTAAGTTCACATGACAGAATCTGATGGTACTGACGTACACAGAATAAAGCAAGTTCCTTTCAGAGGCTGTGATTTCAGAAGCTCAGATTTTCCAGAATTTAACTTGCTCCCTGAGTTGCGGTTATAGGGGGAGGGAAAGAACGGGAAGCCAGACGCCTTTGGGAGCTGCCATGACTTCTTTGGGGCATTAGAGCTATATTTGGTGCAATTAAGTGACTAATTCAGTAAAAACTACACGGTTCTCCTGTGGCCTCCGAGAGTAAAACGCAGCTGCTAAAGGTGGCTGATTTACAAGCCGGGAATGACCCAGGTACCAAGGGAAACGAGCCAGATTCTTCCGAGAGTCTAAATCACTCTCTCAGTCAGGCGATCAAAACGGCATGCTCACCCCGGGCAGAGCCCCAGACCTGGGCAGCCTCCAAAACCAGGCTTTAAAAAATCCCCCACTTTCAGCAGGATTAGACCCTCGCCTCTCCCCCATTCCTCAGAAGGATGAAGGAAGTGTAAGAGAGTCCTCAGAGGACCAGGGTTCGGTCCCTACACTCTTCTTAACCCCGATCCCAGTCCAGGGAAGATAGGGTTAAAAAGGCAGCGAGGTGTGCCGCTGGTCTATGACCTCTCCTTACCAGCAATTCGGGTTCCTGGGGATTGTGGTGGGCCAGCTGGGGTGAGCAAGTTACTCATCATACACCCCGGTGGGCGCCATGCACAGCATAGTCTAACTTAGTGGCTCTCAAACTTGACTGCATATTAGAATCACCTGGGCAGCTTAAAAAAAAATCTTAAACCTGCTGCAACTCAGAACAATTCAATCAGTCCATCTGGAGGAGGGACCAGGGCATGAATAATGTTTAAAGTCCTTCCAAATATTTTTTTTTTTTTTTTTTGAGTTGGAGTCTCCCTCTGTCGCCCAGACTGGAGTGCAGCCTCAACCTGCTGGGCTCCGGCGATCCTTCCGCCTCAGCCTTCCAAGTAGCTGGAAGTACAGGCGCGCGCTACCACGCCCAGCTGATTTTTTGATTTATTGTAGAGATGAGGTCTCGCTTGCCCAGGCGGGTCTCGAACCCGCGGGCTCAGGCAAT
>CAUYQG010174714.1:0-19577 GCA_963574415.1 Tarsius wallacei
ACTACCACGCCCGGCTACTTTTTTGATTTATTGTAGAGATGAGGTCTTGCTTGCCCAGGCGGGTCTCGAACCCGCAGGCTCAGGCAATCCACTCACCTCAGCCTCCCAAAGGCGCGGGATTACAGGCTGAGCCACCAAGCCTGGCTAATTTCATTACTTTAAAAGATGTTGCATAAGCAGAAGTAACTGATCCTCTCCTCATCCCGTGTTTTGCGGAGGGGACACATCCAGAGTTCCCTTATCCCTGGAAACTGCAGAAAATCCCTGGCATTTCTGTGGCTTTGAGGGCTGGGAACACAGGGCCTGTCAAAGACTGAGGCTAAATTTGAACTTCAGAGGACATGGTCCTCCTCCACCTCACAATAATTCCAACAAAATCCAGGAATGCATCTGGAGGAACTGTGAGAGAGAGCCCCTCCCAGGAGCAAAGAGAGACCCAAAGCCAGGTGGACAAACACAGCATACATTCCGGAGATCAGGAGCCACTAGTGTACATTCACTTAGAAGCAACAAACTTGAAACTCAGCCTGTCCTTCAACAAGATGAGCACAAATCCTCACACCAAAGGCCTAGCAGAAAACCAGGTGTGCTCGTCTCAAAACATAAAACATCTACTGTCCTATGCAACAATTTAGCATGCCAAAAGGCAAGAAAATACAGTCTGAAGATAGAAAACAATTACTAACACTAGACACAGATGGCATAGAAATGATGGAACTGTCCGACGTAGAATTTTTTTTTTTTTTTTTTTTGAGTTGGAGTCTCACTCTGTCGCCCAGACTGGAGTGTAGTGGCCGCTCCCGGCCACTGCAGCCTCGACCTGCTGGGCTTCGGCGATCCTTCCACCTCAGCCTTCCAAGTAGCTGGAGCTACAGGAGCACGCTACCACGCCCGGCTAATTTTTTTGATTTATTGTAGAGATGAGGTCTCGCCAAGTTGCCCGGGCCGGTCTCAAACCCGCGGGCTCAGGCAATCCACTCAACTCAGTCTCCCAAAGCGCGGGATTACAGGCTGAGCCACTGAGCCTGGCTCTGACATGGAATTTAAAACAATTCAGTAATATGCTAAAGGATCTTGTGAGAAAGATAGACAACATGCAAGATCAGATATGTCATTTTATCAGATGGAAACTATACGAAAGAATGTGCGGGACCAATCAAAATGTTTAAAAACACTATAGAAAAAAAGAAGAATGCCTTCAAAAGGCTCTTCAGTAAACTCGACACAGCTCAAGAAAGACTGAATAAACCTGAAGATAGATTCAATAGAAGTTGTAGGACTCAATTTGCATGTAATGTCTAGAACAGGCAAATCCCTAGAGACAGAACATAGATTGGTGATTGCCAGGGGATGGGGGTAAGGAGAAATGGGGGTTTTATTTTGAAATGATGAAAATGATTTGAAACTAGAGGTGGCAATTGCATAACTCTGTTTATTAAATGCTGCTGAATTGTTCACTTTGAAATGATTATTTTTGCCAGGCTTGGTGGCTCACACCTGTAATACAAGTACTTTGGGAGGCAGAGGTGAGAGGACTGCCCTAGTCCAGGGGTTTGAGGCCAGCCCGGGCAAATTGGTGAGACCTCATCTCTACAACCAGTTTTTAAAACTTAGCCAGACATGATGACACATGCCTGCAGCCCCAGCTACTCAGGAGGTTGAGGCAGAAGGATCGCCTGAGCCAAGTAGACTGAGGCTACAGTGTCTGTGAGCATGTCACTGCCCTCCAGTCTGGGCAACAGAGCAAGACTCGAACTCAATCAATCAACCAATAATGGTTACTTTTACATTAAGTGAATTTCACCTCAATAAATGTTTTAAAATAATAAATGGGAAAATCAACCAGTGTAATTTTTATATTAACAAACTAAATAAGGAAAACTATATGATCATATAAAAATACTGTAAAAATATGCAATAAAATTCAATGTCGCTGGATGTGGTAGCTCACGCCTATAATCCCAGCACTTTGGGAGGCTGAGATGAGAGGATTGCCAGAGCCCACGGGTTTAAGACCAGCCTGGACAGCTTTGTGAGACCTCATCTCTACAATAAACCAAAAAAATTAGCCAGGTATGGTGGCGCTTGCCTGTAGTTCTGGCTACTTGGAAGGCTGAGGTGGGAAGATCCCCTGAGCCCAGTAAGTCAAGGATGTGGGGGCTGTCAACGTGCCACTGCACTCCAGCCTGGGTGACAGAGTGAGACTCCAACTCAAAAAAAAATTCAGCCGGGCTCGGTGGTTCAGCCTGTCATCTCGCGCTTTGGGAGGCTGAGGTGAGTGGATTGCCAGAGCCTGCGGGTTCAAGACCCGCCTGGGCAACTTGGCGAGACCTCATCTCTACAATAAATAAATAAATAAATCAACCGGGCATGGTAATGCACGCCTGTAGTTCCGGCTACTTGGAAGGCTGAGGTGGAAGGATCGCCAGAGCCCAGCAGGTGGAGGCTACGGTGGCCAGGAGCGGCCACTGCACTCCAGTCTGGGCAACAGAGTGAGACTCCAACTCAAAAAAAAAAAAAAAATTCAACCTTTATTTCCAGTAAAAATTCACAGCACACTAAAAATTGAGGGAAAAAAAGTCCCTATCTTAATAAAGGGCATCTACAAAAACTTACAGCTAATATCATACTTCAAAACAAGAGAGTAAATGTTTTCCCACTAAGATTGAAAACAAATCCAGAATTTCCTCTCTTTTTTTAAAGAACTGCCCCTCTTGTCATTCCAATTCAACATCGTGCCATAAGTCCTATCTAGTGCAGTAAGTCACGAAAAAGAAATAAAACTGGAAAGAAAGAAATAAGTCTGTCCCCATTAATAGATTATATGATTATCATACAGAAATTCCTAAATAAGTAATAAAATAAAAGCTTCTTGAACTAATAAATGAATTTAGCAAGAATGTAAACTCAACATAAAAAGGCAATTATATTCCTATACATCAGCAATGAACAACTAGAATTGCAAACTAACAGTTTTAAATAAATAAAATTAAATGTTTAAAAACATGTACGAAGGCACCAAAAAATGAAGCACTTATGTATTAATTTAATAAAACATATACAGGATCTTTATTCTAAAACTTACAAAACATTGATCAGGGGTAATCTAGATAAACAGAAATATACGTCGCATTCATGGATTGGAAAACACATTCTTGTTAATATATCTATTATCCCCAGTTTGAGCTGTAAATTCAATGTTATCCCAATCAATATCCCATTAATCAGATGTTGGTCAACTACTTCCAAAGTGTATGTGGAAAGGGAAAGGAACTAGAACAATCAAAAACAATCCTGAAGAAAAAAAGTTTTAGTACTCCTACCACTCAATTTAAAGAAATATTTATAGGTACAGTTTAAAAAATAGTGTGATTTTGGTGAAAGGATTGGCACACAGATTAATGGATCAAGATAGAGAGCCAAGAAATTGACCCAAATAAATATAGTTAACTGATCTTGTACATAGGTGCAATAGCAATTTGATGGAAAAGGATAGTCTTTCCAACAAATGGTGCTGAAACAATTGAATGTCCACATGCAAAGCAAAAAGGCCTGGCATGTACTTCATATTTCATTAAAAATTCAATTCAAAATAAATCATAAACCTAAATGTAAACTATAAACCTTGAAAGGAAATATAGAAAAAGAGTTGTGTGATCATGGTTTGTAGATATTACTGAAAGCACAATCCATTAAAGCAAAAAATGATAGGTACTTTATCAAAATTAAAAAACATTTGCTCGGCCGGGCTCGGTGGTTCAACCTGTAATCCCAGCGCTTTGGGAGGCCTAGGTGAGTGGATTGCCTGAGCCCGCAGGTTTGAGACCCGCCTGGGCAACTTGGTGAGACCTCATCTCTACAATAAATCAAAAACTAGCCGGCCGTGGTAGCACCCGCCTGTAGTTCCAGCTACTTGGAAGGCTGAGGCGGAAGGATCTCCGGAGTCCAGCAGGTCGAGGCTGCAGTGGCCAGGAGTGGCCACTGCACTCCAGTCTGGGTGACAGAGTGAGACTCCAACTCAAAAAACAAAAAACAAAAAACAAAACAAAAAAAACCATTTGCTCTACAAAAGACACTGTAAAGAGGATGAAAAAACAAGACAAAGACTAGAAGAATATATTCAAAAATAAAATATCTGATGAAGGATGTGTATTAAAAAATAGGAAGAACTCTTAAGACTCGACAAGAAGAAAACAAACAACCCAATTTAAAATTAAGCGAACTAGAGTCTATAATACTGAGTGATCTTTCGCAGCAACAAAGATCTGAGTATCACATGTTCTCACTCATAAGTGGACCTTGAACATCTATTGTAATACTATAAGAAAAGGATCAACAATGGTGGGAATCTATGGGGGGGGACAGGGAGGGCAAGGGTGGTGGTAATAAATGGTAATTAATGGTAGTCAATATCTGTCTGGGGATGGGGGTAATTAATGGTAGTCAATATCTGTCTGGGGGACCCTTATCAACAAGGGTGCCTGAACGATGCATATTTGTATACCTAGCCCTTAACTGTACCCCACAATTTTAAAATAAAAAAATGTTTAAAAAATAAATAAATAAAATTAAGTGAAGATCTGAATAGGCATTTTACCAGAAATGATTCATAGATATAATAGGATATGAAAAGATGCCCAGTAACATTTGTCATTGAGGAAATACACATCAAAACAGCAATGAGACACAACAACACACACATTAAAATAGCTAAAATACAAAAGCTGATAACACCATATGCTGACAAGGTTGGGGAGCAAGAGGAAATCTTTTTATTGCTGGTTGGAATGCGAAATGGTACAGCCACTTTTGAAGACAGTCTGCAGGTTGACATAAAGTTAATATACCTACCATTCCACTCCTAAGTATTTAGCCAAGTGACCTTAAAACTTGTGTCTACACACACAAAAAAAATGTGCGATAATGCTTAGAAGCAGCTTTGATCATAACACCCAAACCAGGAAACAGCCTGGCTGTCTTTCACAGGCAAATGGAATAAATAAATCATAGTATATTCTATGGATTATGAGTAGTGGAATACTACTCAACAATCAAAAAAAACATTGTAACTTTTCATACATCAGGATGGATAGATCTTAAATGCATTTTTATAAGTGAAAGAAGCCAGACCCAATAGGCTACATATTGTATGGCTTCATTTATATCACAGTATGGAAAACGCAAATTATAGGAATGGAAAAAGAACAATGGTTGCCAGAGGATAAGGGGAGGGAAGAATGGGAAACAAAGTGGTCACACAAGGGAATTTTTAGAACTGTTGTATGGTACTGGGTGGTGAATATATGATGCCATGCATTTTCCAAGACCCATTGAACTATAGACTACAGATAGTGAACTTTGAAATATCGTCCATGATGTTGGGATTTTAAAGATGGGATGCAGACTATGAAAGATGAATCTAACTTCGTTACAAATGTATGACATAATCTCACTAAAACAGTCGGGGAAAAGGAGCTGACATAAGTAGTTTTGGAAAATTATGTTTCAGTAAGATTCTATAAGGCTAAAGACCAAAATAATGGCACCTAAATGCTGTATTCCAGTTGGTACATTTAGTTTCTCAGGGTATAGGTTAGAAATTCTGAAACTACATATACACTATGGTTGAACAAACAAGTAAATGTATGATAGACAGCATGAGGCAGGCTTCTCACTCTTTGAGAAAGAATTACCCATAAGCAAGAGGGGAAGGCTAGAAAAGATTAGAGTTGCAGACATTGGTACGAACTCATGTTTACATTAATATATGCAGATTGATATACACATAAACAAATTGATTTGTATGTAGCCATGAGTTAGTATACATGCATGTATTTCCTAGCACTGACTGCTGAGAATTGAAAAGCAGTGATATTCCAGTTGCCACAAGCACACTCAGTGCTCAGAACATGGTTTTTAAAAGAAGTTCTTCAATAAAAAGAACCAGAGTTTCTTGGATAAATGGCTGTATTTAGGATAGGGAAGGGCAAAGGTAAAATGAAACTGAACCCATCATAGTCAAAAAGTAAAGGAGTGCTCAAATAGAATAAAGAGAATGAGAGCATATCAGAAGGACACAGGAGCCCAACCTAAAAATGCTTCCAAACGCCAAAGATGAAACTATTTGGACAAGAAAATGAATAAATAATTTGGGGTTGTAACCCAGAGAATAAAAGAAATATCTATAAACTATATTGTTGTAAATAAATGACTGCATAATGATACGAACTCCCTCCAGAAGGTGGAGCTAATATCTTTCTCCATGATTGTGAATTGAACTTAGTAGCTTTCTTTTTTTTTCTCTTTATTTTAAAGATGTGGGATAGGCCGGGTTCCGTGGCTCAGCCTGTAATCCCAGCACTTTGGGAAGCCGAGGCAAGTGGATTGCCTGAGCCCACGGGTTCGAGACCAGCCTGGGCAGCTTGGTAAGCCCTGTCGCTACAAAAATTCAAAAATTAGCCAGGCATGGTAGTACACACCTGTAGTTCCGGCTACTTGGAAGGCTGAGGCAGAAGGATCTCGGGAGCCCAGCAGGTCAACGCTGGGGTGGCCGTAAGCTTGCCACTGCACTCCAGCCTAGGCAACACAGTGAGACGCCAATTCAAAAAAATAAAAAAGATGTGGGGTACAATTCAGGACTAGGTACGTAAGTGGTCATCATACAGGTAAGGTTTGAGCCTCCCTTTGGGCCCCACGTTGCCTGGTTTGAGATCAGGTACCCTTATTGATATTATGTGCCCTCTCCACTGGTAGCATCCCACTACTGCCAAATCCTTTCTTATAGTATTATGATAAATATTCAGGGTCTGCTTATGAGTGAGAACATGTGGTACTCTGTTCTTTGTTTCTGTGATAGATCCCTGAGGATATAGACTCTAAACTTAACTTCCTCTTTCCCTCTTTGGATACCCCTGATTTCCTTCTCTTGTCTGATTGCTCTGGCTAAGACTTCCTACACTGTGTTGAACAGGAGGGGTGAGAGTGGGCAGCCTCGCCTTCTTCTGGTTTTCTGGGGGAAATACTGCCAATTTCTGTCTGTTTAGCAATATGCTGATTGTGGGTTTATCATAGATGGCTCTTACTATTTTGAGGTATATTTATTCTATGCCTAGGTGTTCAAGAGCTTTTAATCGAGAAGGGATGCTGAATTGTATCAAAAGTTTTGTCTGCATCTAATAATATAATCCTGTTTTTACATCTGTTGTTGTATTTAATTACATTCATGATCTTGTGGATGTTGAACCAGTCCTGCATTTCAGGGATGAAGCCTATTGTGGTGGATGATTTTTGAGATGTGTTATTGAACCTGCTTTGCCAGAATCTTGTTGAGAATTTTTGCATCCACGTTCGTCAGGGACACCGGCCTGTAATTCTCTTTCTGTGTTGGATCTTTACCTGGTTTAGGTATGATGTTAGCTTCACAAAATGATTTGGGAAGAGTTACATCTTTCTTGATTGCCTGGAATACTTTCCATAGGATTGGTATCAGCTCCTCCTTGTATGTTTTGTAGAGTTCCACTGGAAAGCTGCCTGGTTCAGGGCCTTTATTTTTTAATTTTTATTTTATTTTATTGTAGGTAGTTTTCTTATGATGGAGTCAATTTCCTGGGTTGCTATTGATCTATATAGTGTCTCAATTTATTCTTGTTTCAAATTTGAGAAGTTGTGTGATGTCAAAAAGTCCTCCATTTCATTTAGGTTTTCAAGTTTGTTTTCATACAGGTGTACATAGTGATCTCTAATAATCTTTTGTATTTCTTTGGGGTCAGTTGTGATTTTATCTTTTGTGTTTCTAATTGTGCTTATGTGGGCATTCTCTCTCTCTCTCTCTCTCTCTCTCTCTCTCTCTCTCTCTCTCTCTTTCGGTCATTCTGGCTAGGGCTCCATCAATCTTGTTTACCCTCTCAAAGAACCAGCTTTTTGTTTCATTGGTGTTTTCTATGGTATTTTTGTCTTCTATGTGCTGTATTTAGACTCTTACTTAAGTGATCTGTATTCTGCTGAAGTTAGGGTTTTGGTGGTCTTGACTATACAGCTGCCTTAGGTGATTTGCTAGGCTATTAACTTGTGATCCATTTTCTTGATGTGTTTATGGAGATATGAACTCCCCTCTTAATACTGTTTTCATGACATCCCAGAGGTTTTGGTAAAATGTGTCTTAATTTTCCTTTGTTTCTGGGAATATTTAGTTTCTGTTTTGTTTTCTCTTTTGATCCAGGAGTTGTTCAGTATCATGCTGTTTAGTGTCCATGTCTCTGTGTGTTTTAGGGAAATTTTGGTGGTGGTGATTTTTTTTATTCCATTGTGTTCTGATAAGGTGCATGACAATATTTTCATCTTGTGAAATTTGTTTATGCTTGATTTATGTTCGAGGATGTGGTTGAACTTGGAGTACATTCCATGTGGTGATAAGTAGAATATATATTCTGTGGTTGTTGGGTGCAGTGTTCTGTAGGTATCTACTAAGTTCATTTGGTCAAGTGTCAAGTTGGGGTTCTGGATCTCTTGATTTTTTGCCTTGATGATCTATCTAGGGTTGTTAGTGGGATATTTAAGTCCCCAGCTATGATAGTGTTAGATTCAAAATCTTTTTTTAGTTTACTTAGTAGCTACTTTATAAAAACTGGTGCTCCTATGTTGGG
The DNA here is from genome assembly GCA_963574415.1 of Tarsius wallacei. Taxonomy (NCBI): domain Eukaryota; kingdom Metazoa; phylum Chordata; class Mammalia; order Primates; family Tarsiidae; genus Tarsius; species Tarsius wallacei. Next base: position 8,643 of record CAUYQG010174714.1, read on the forward strand.
TGCATATATGTTTAGGATGGATATTTCTTGTTGATGCATTGAACTTTTTATCATTATGTAGTATCCTTCTGTATTTTTTAAAATTTTGACAACTTAAATGTTGTTTTGTCTAATTTTAACATCACAACTCCTGCTTTCTTTTGTGATCTATTCACCTGAAAATTTGTTTTCCATCCTCTAACTTTGGATCTGTGAGTGTCCTTTGTAGTGAGATATGTTTCCTGGAGGCAACACATATTGTCGGGTCATGTTTGTTTTTTGGGTTTTTTTTTTTAAATCCAGTTTGCCATTCTATGTCTTTTCAATGCTGCATTTAGTCCATTCACATTCAGGCTGATTATTGAAATGTGAGAGTTTGTCCCTGTCATAAGGCCTTTATAAGGCTGTTTTTATTTATTTTTTTAGCTTTTATGTTAATATATGTGTTTTCATTTTTGCAGGTGTGCTATGCATTCTATTGCATGGTTGTTTGTGATCTTGTGAAGTATATGTCTTTCTTTTGTTTCTTTTTTCTTCTGTGCACAACACCTTTTAAAACATCTCTTGTAGAGCTGGTCTGAAAACAGCATATTCTCTTAGGGACTGGATGTCTGGGAAGGATTTTAATTCTCCATCACTTCTGAAGCTTAGGTTGGCTGTGTAGAAAATTCTTGGTTGAAATTGTTTATCTTTGAAAACATTTGAAAAGATTGGAGTACAATCCCTTTGGCCTGTAGTGTTTCTGCAGATAAGTCTGAAGCAATTCTGAATGATCTTCCCCAGTGGGTAGTCTGACATTTCTCCCTTGCTGCCTTCAGGATTTTTTATTTTATTCCTCCTTTGTTTAGGTGAATTACTATGTGTCTAGGGGTTGGTCTTCTTATAAGATGTCTTGTAGAGGTTTTCTGAATCTCCTGTGTTTGTATAGTCATCTGTCTGGCCAGATGTGGAAAGTTTTCTTAAATGACCTCATGAAATGTTTGTTCCAAGGTGTTTTCCATTTCTCTTCTACTTCATGTATGCTGATCAGATGTAGGTTTGGCTTCTTAATAAAATCACATATCTCTTGGAGAGTTTCTTCTTTCTTCTTGTTATTCTTCTATATTTTTATTAGACTGAGTTAATTCCATGTTTTGATCTTCTAGCTCAGATTCTTTTGCTTGGTCAATTCTGCTTCACATGCTTGTCAGTTTGTTATTTATTTCATGGATGGAGTTCTCTATTTCTGTTATTTCTAAATACACTTTCTTGAGTCTGCCCAACTCCCCTGAAATTTCATTTAGTTTTAACTCTTGCATTTCTTGATTTTTATTCATTTTATCCAACAATTCTCTGATCTCTGGAAGTACTTCCTGGATATCACTGTTCTCAGAGATAGCCATTGTTTGTGATTTAGTGGCTGTTCTTTCAGGCATTGTTTGTTGGAGCTCTGAATTTACTGGTGATTTTTTTTATTGGCTCTCTTCATGTGTAGCAGTTCTCTTATCTTTCTCTTTAATTCCATGGCTCAGTGGGAAACAGAGAAGCAATCCCTTCTGATATGTTCTCCACCTTCTGTTCTTCCCTGAACAGGAGCTCTAGGTTTGTTCAATTATAAAATAGGACTGGGAGTGGGCATTGTGCTATCACTTGACAATTTTGAGCACTTACTGAGGGGCAAGGGAGGGGCTATAAGGATTCAGAACCTACTTACAAGTCACAATGCTTGCTATATGATGAACTGGTCAACTGGGACTCCCTCTCCATCTCCACACAATATCATTTTACAATGAGTATGCTTGGGTAGCCCCTGAGTCCAAGACGACATATGAGAAAAGAGAGGAAAAAAGAAGAGAAAAAAGGGAAAGAAAAAGAAAATGAGGAGGAAAAAAACACAGAGAAAGAACGAAGAGAGAGAAAAAGAGGAAAGAAAAGAGAAAAACAACCAACAAACAAACAACCTAGACAAACAAACAAGCAATAAAAAAGGGAAAACAAATAAGAAACCAAAACCCAAAAAACCTGTTGGTAGAGATTTCTCAACTTTAGTATGCTCTTTAAGGAGGGGTGCTACCTCTTGTGGCAGGTTCTACAACTGTAGGTCTGTTACTGCGGCTTCCCTCCTCACTGTTGAAACTTGAGATGTTAGAATCTTCATCCCCTGGTGCCTGCAATTGATAGCTTGCATGAGCCTGCAGGGGAGTGAGGGGGTGGGGTAACCTGACTCCATCTCTCCAGCTCTCTCCTGCTTCCTTCATCTCCCAGCATGGTCACAGCTCCCACAGTATTCAGTTTGTGGTAGGAGAATAGGGTTTCCAGTCTCTACCCTGTCCTCCTAATCTATTTTGGTTATTGCTAGGAGTTGGAGAGGAGGCAGGTAGGCACTCACCAGACACCTTGGTCAGATCTACCACATCCATCTATCACTCAGCACTGACTCAGGGCAAGGAGTGAATTACCCACCAGGACTTGTGCTCTGGGAGTGATGCTCTCTGATTTCATGGGGAGCAGCGCCAAAGCAATACAGAGATTGCCCCCTGGTCTTAAGATGCAGGTCTGCTGTGCTGCAGAAGCCATCCATGTGCACTTCTCTGCCCAGGCTTTGGAGTGGCTGTTCAGTTTCTCTGTAGACTGCTGTTCCTGCCACAGATGGGGTTGGGAACGATAGCTCCCTCCCCAGCAAGTACCATGGTCTTTGGATCTCAGGTCCCAGTGGCAGGGCCTAGAAGCCTAGTCTGGTGCTGCAGGCAGTGGCAGCTAGTCCAGGTTTGGGATGGCCTCTCCCCATTGCTTCTTCAAGACTCTGTTTCTGACGCCCTCACTGTGACCCCTCCACCGCCCTTGCTGCCAGTGTATGGCCTGGCACTGCGGTAGTGAGAAATGTCACTCAGCTTCTGCACTCTGGGCAGCACAAGGGTCCTAGCAGCGAAGCCTCAGCACCAGCCACTTCACCAGGAGACCCCGGCCACTTGCTCCCAAGTCACCACACACCCACCCACTTGCACACAAACGTGTGCAAATTCATCCGTACAGTCATTCGCACAGGGACTCGCGCAGTCTGACTGGCTATGCCACCATCTTCCGGTAGCCTCAGCAACTCACTTTCAAATAGAGTGCGAAAGGGAAATACGGTAATTTTTCAGTGGAAAAAACTGATAGACTGTCAATGAAAAAGCCAAACTGTAGAATACTTAAAGGGTTTATTCTGAACTAATTATGAATGACCAAGGTCTGAGGGACAGTCCCAAGAGGTCCTGAGAACTTGTGCCTAAGGCGGTTAAATTATAGCTTTGTTTTATACATTTTAGGGAGACAGATGTTACAGACAACAAACATACATCGATATATGTGAGGTTTACATTGGTCAGCCCAGAAAGGCAAGGCACGCCTAAGCAGGGGGCCTTACAGTTCTCATAGATGGCTCCAAAGATTTTGTTGGCAATTTGTAGAAAGAGTTAAGTTCTATCTGAAAAATGTAGTATCAGTGAAATAAATGCTGAGTTAAGATAAGGAGGGGAGGAGAGAAAGCCAAGGTTCTTGATATGTAGATGAAGGCTCTGAGTAGCTGGCTTCAGAGAAAATCGGTGTTAGATGTCTTAAAAGATGTCAGACTATTCTTATAAGTTGTCAGACTATTCCTAGGGAAGGAGATTATCTACAGATATAAATTTTTCCAAGAGACTGCTTTGCAGGGTCACTTCAAAATATGTCAAAGAAACATATTTTGGAGTATTTTTATTTCCTTTAGAGCCTGCTATCTGTCATGTGATACTATAATAGAGCCAGACTGGAATTTGGTGTCTTATTGGCACAGAGAATGTTTCATCAGTCTTATGATCTCCATTATAATGTTAGTGCTGCTCAGCTGACCCTAAAACTCCACAAGGACATGGGTATGATCAGGCATGTCTGACCTTTTCCATCACAACCTGAAACTTCATTTTTGGTTTGCATTCCATAGAGCAGTTGAACTATGTCTGACCCTTTCCACTTTAATTTCGCATCTATGGTTTTCATCCAGATGAGATCTAGGTTTCATCCACTTAAGTTATCTAATGAAGATTTGATCCCTCAGTTTGCTTCCTTCCTCATATTGTTAGAGGCTGACTAGGGACTCGTGTCTGCTGCCCAGAAAAGCAAAGACTGACACAGACCTTACAGTGGAGAAAGAGTTTCACATCACCCAGCGGCTGAGCAAGGAGGGCTGGAGATATTTCTTAATTCCACTTTCCCAAGAATTCAGAGGCTAGAGCTTTTAACGGGAATTTGGCAGGCAGGGATATAGGGACCGTTTGTTGTTTGATGATGTTATGGGAGCATCAAAACTATCTTCATGTCACAGAGCCAACTTCTGGGAAAGGCCATCACAGTGCCAGTGGAGCCAGCTTCCTGGCGTATGTTTAGGGCCCAGTTGAGGTCTCAGGCCCCTCAGAGTTTGAAAAATACCTCAATTGCACAGAAGTTAGATTAGAAAATATAGTTAATTTTAAAAGTATATTAGAGGCTGGACTCGGTGGCTTAGCCTGTAATCCCAGCACTTTGGGAGGCCGAGGCAAGAGGACTGCCTGAGCCCGCGGGTCGAGACCAGCCTGGGCAACTTGGCGAGACCTCATCTCTACGATAAATCAAAAATTAGCTGGACATGGTAGTGTACTCCTGTAGTTCCAGCTACTTGGAAGGCTGAGGCGGAAGGATTGCCGGAGCCCGGCAGGTCGAGGCTGCGGTGGCCGGGAGCAGCCACTGCACTCCAGTCTGGGCGACAGAGTGAGACTCCAATTTAAAAAAAAGTAATTTAGAGAGAGAGGAGATTCACCTACCCAAGGTAGGGTAGGCTGCCAAAGCCAGAAAGCATGGTGACACTCATAGCTCAGACCGCACATGACCACACCACAGTTTAGTAAGGCGATGGCAAAATGGCTGCTCATGGTTGAGTCCTTTTAACCATTTCCTTGGACGGGGGACGGTCCTCAAGGTGATTGGGTGGTGGTCTGCTCCCTGTCATTTCAAAGGGGCAGGTGAGCGCAGGAACTTATGTCAGGTGATGGACAGCAGACAGACAGGTGGGTTAGTCACATGATTGCTGCCATGGTGGTGGGCTAGGTGGGAAACCAGGGGAGGGGTTTTTGCTGCAAGAGACTTGCCAGACCTTTGCAGTCCACAAACTCCTGGGCGAAAAGGTGGTCTATTATCATTTCTATGACTCTGTCCTAGTCTCGCACGTGATGGAGATTTGCCTAGGGAGTGGAGTAGCCTGCAGCTTGGCCTGCAGTAGAATGTCTGAACTCTTCCTAAAACCCGCCTCTTGGAAATGTATCGTATCTATGCCTAACCTGGGCTAGATTCAAAGTGTGTTACTTAAAGCACAAATGACTATGCTGAGGCAAAATGTGAACTAAGTTTATTCTAAGTTTCTCAGGGTCCCTCCTTTCACACACCATTCTTGGCTTTACAATAGTCTCTACCTACAAAGCAAGTAATGTGACCACTGGCTACTAGTCCCTGGACGGTGAGTCTTTATAAAAGTAGTTTAGGAGGAAGGTGATGGGGAAATGGGGTCCCTGAAAATTGCAGTTTCTTTTTCTTTTCAACCTCTGCTTTTGTCCTCAAGCAGTCTTAGGTTCATTGTTTAAGGGAACATTTGTCCATCAGACGTTCAGTAGCTTCCTCCCTTCCCAGAGTTCAGGACATGATCATCACTTGCCCTCTACTGGCGTGAAAGCAAACGTGGAAACAACAGACATAAGTTCCAACAACAGCTGCAGCTTTTCAGGGCTCAGGTCTCTTCTATAACTTTGACCCCATGGCCTAATATAAATTTCATATAAGCAGTTTCAATATCCATTATTTTTAACTCATTGTCACTTCTGCCAATGTGAATTTTCCTTTGCAGTCAATATTTCTCCCAACCTTATCTTCATGTTTCCATTATTTCTCAGATAGGCTGAGAAACTGCAAGTCATTTTGTGAGCCAGGGGGGAAAAGACAGATTGTAGCAAAATTATAAAAGAATTGTCTTATTCTTACATCTGATGGAATTTTATTTTGATTGGCTGAGGAGATGGAGTAGGCTGGTGAGTTCACATCCCAGCCTGGCCGGCAGTTTAAAAAAAATAAGAAGAAGAAGAAAAATGTCTGAAAGCTTCCTAAAACCTGCCTACAAGAAATTTACCTGCCAGGCATGGTGGCTCATGCCTGTTATCCCAGCATTTTGGGAGGTGTAAGCAAGAGGATTGCCTGAGCTCACAGGTTCAAGACCACCCTGGGTAACAAGATGAGACCTTCTCTTCAACAAATCACAAAATTAGCTGGGTGTGGTGGTGCATGCCTATAGTTACAGCTACTTGGAAGGCTGAGGCAGAAGGATCATCTGAGCCCAGCAGGTCAAGGCTGCGGTGGCCGTGAGCATGCCACTGCACTCCAGCCTGGGCAACAGAATGAGACTCTAACTAAAAAAAAAAAGAGTGAGAGAGATAAATTTGTCTGTCTGTACCTAACTTGTCCTAGCTACCCGATCTCACTTCTATTCATGTTCTCCTTTCCTCTTTGAAATTCTCTTTGGAAAAAGTGTAGATCATAGACAGACACTGCTGTGATTTATATTTCTTTTTACCAAGCATATCCTAAAACTTGGGCAAAAAATAAGCCTCAAAATAATCAAGACAGTCTTTCTTTTCCAGTTCACACCATAAGCCAAGGGAGATTTTGAATGCCTTGACCAGAAAGTCACTGTAGAGACACAATGTCAGACAAAATAGACTGCAAAACAGAAGGTGTTATCAGGCATACCAACTTCCGTGAATTTAAATAAAATACTCTCAAAATGTACAAAATAACAACTGATAGACCTACAGGGAGAAATGTGAGAGATTTTAACAATTCTTTCTGTTCATCATTAACTCAAGCAAACAAACTTTTTTTTTGAGTTGGAGTCTCACTCTCACCCAGGCTGGGGGGGCACTGGCATACCTCTCAGCCACCACAGCCTCAACCTGCTGGGCTCTAGAGATCCTTCCACCTCAGCCTTCCAAGCAGACGGAACTACATGTGCATGCTACCTTGCCCAGCTAAGTTTTGATTTATTGTAGAGAGAAGGTCTCACCAAGTTGCCCGGGCTGGTCTCGAACCTGCAGACTCAGACAATCTACTCTCCTTGCCCTCCCAAAGTGCTGGGATTACAGGCAGAGTCATTGAGCTCGGCCCAAACATTTTTTAAAGCAGGAAAAGTATCTGAATAAATCTGGATAACTCTATCACTATAGAACATGCAACTTTTCAAGCATAAGCTGAATATTTACAAACATTTACATAACATTTTACATAACCTCATCTAGGCCAAGCTACCCATAGTAATCAGTTTATTTTGTTTTTTGCTGTCTTCTAATCCATATGGGATAATTCATTTTAAAAACATAGTAAGGCTGGGCGTGGTGGCTCAGCCTGTCATCCCAGCACTTGGGAGGCCGAGGTGAGAGGATTGCCTGAGCCCGGGGGTTCAAGACCCGCCTGGGCAAGTTGCTGAGACCTGTCTCTACAATAAATCGCAAAAACTACCCGGATGTGGTGGTATGCATCTATAGTTCCTGCTACTTGGAAGGCGGAAGGAGCACCTGAGTCCAGTAGGTCGAGGCTGCAATGGCCACGAGCAAGCCACTGCACTCCAGCCTGAACAATAAGACTGAGACTCCACCTCAAACCCAAACACACACACACACACACACACACACACACACACACACACACACACGCAGTAAAAGGAGGGAAGGGGGAGGAGGAAAAAAACGAGTAAAAAACGAATGACTGTAAAAAAGGATCGTGTGTACTTTGTTCCTGCATGCTCCCTCTCAATTTCTGCACAACCTCATCACAGATGGTCTGTGTACTGTGCTCTAAGGGAGTGTTATGGTCCAAGTGATGCTCAGCTGTTCTCCCTCAATGCCGATAAATCAAGGGCAGGGAACTGGTAGAAGGAAGTTTATTTCTGAGTTCACATCCAGGGAACAGAGCCAGACTCAAGGTATTTCTAAGATGGTTCCACTCACCCTCCAGGCTTTTACAGTTCACTTTTATAAGTCCAGAGCTGTTATGCCTATACGTTAGCCATGTGACCAGCAGAGCATTGCACTGAACTTGAGTTTCAGCTGCAATTATCAATAGTGACTTTTTTGGTCCAGACCTCCCAGTGCCAGGTATCTGATGTGGTTTGGAGGGGCATGGGAGAGGAGGTTTTAGTTAAAAAACTCATCATATAAACCTCGCAAAAGGAGCACAGAGTTGCAACAGCCCAAGAGCTAACACTGTGTTTCAACAGCGTCCTGTTACTAATTGCTTTCCAGGCCAATATCTGCTTTCCCGAGACCCGCATCCCAAAGCTATGTGACTGACAATGTCCTGGTACTGACTGTCAGTGTTTGCTTTCCTAAGGCTGCATTTCAGAGATAAGTGATCAACAAAATCCCTGACAGTGACTGGATTAATGTGGACATCTGCCCTTCAAGGCAGTGGGACCAGCCTCAGCAGTACCGACATCTGCATTTGAAGGCGAGACTACAGACAACTCAAACTCCCTAAAACTGCTTCTCCAAGCCACATAAGGCTGGACTTGGGTTTTAAAAGTGGCCTATAAGAGAACAAAGGGGGCTGGTTTCTCTCTATAGAGCCACCCCCCCCATCACCCTTTCTTTTCTTTAATAAGCCTTTTTAACCACCTGGACAATAAGACTGGGGCTCATCTCTTCCTTCTCAGCATACATTACAGTATCAGAGAGAGGTATCTCATAGCTGGGTTTTTTTTTTTGAGTTGGAGTCTCACTCCGTCGCCCAGACTGGAGTGTAGTGGCCGCTCCCGGCCACCGCAGCCTTGACCTGCTGGACTCCGGCCATCCTTCCACCTCAACCTTCCAAGTAGCTGGAACTACATGCGTGTGCTACCACGCCCGGCTAATTTTTTGATTTATTGTAGAGATGAAGTCTCGCCAAGTTGCCCAGGTGGGTCTCGAACCTGCGGGCTCAGGCAATCCACTCACCTCCGCCTCCCAAAGCGCGGGATTACAGGCTGAGCCACCAAGCCCGGCTCAGATTCATTTTTTAATGGTCACATTTTAACTCTAATTAGTAAAGTGGACAGAAATAGATGCAGAAAAAAGATATGTAAAGAATAGTCAGTGATGTAATCAAGTAGCACTCAAATGAAAAAATGCAAGCACTTGTAGTTACTGTGCCTTCATCTGCTTTTAACCAAGGATAGGCTTTACCTGAGCACAGATTTCTCTTGGTGTGTGTTTGCTTGTCATGTAACTATACTTTTATCAAATCATATTTAAATATGTAGCTTGGGTGAACTATGTTGAAAATAGTCTTCTAACCAAAACTCTGTGGTTGCTTCTTTTCTCACATTTAATTTTACTTGTATATATACTTTTAAAATTATACTACTGTATTGTTTCCCCTGGGAAACAATAGTAGCAAATTGGAGAGGGAAAATAGAGCATTATCGATTCAATATACATATCAGTTGCATGAAACTCCCAGATCTCTAAAAATCAATATTTTATTCATTGTATTAAAATTTTTAAAAATGTACCTTAGACTTTAGAATATACATATCATACTAGAGGTTTGGGTACATTACTTGATATTTTTTACATTAACAAATTATTTTAATACTTTTTATTTTTTTTTTTATTTTTACAGGTAACGTTGGGTCTCCCTTTGGTCCCCACTTTGGCTGGTTTGAGATCAGGTACCCTTATTATGTTGTATTCCCGTCTCCCCTGGAAGTATCCCACTACTGCCAATCCCTTTCTTATGGTATTATGGTAAATATTAAGGGTCTGCTTATGAATGAGAATATGTGGTACTCAGTTCTTTGTTTCTGTGATAGATCACTAAATATTATAGACTCCAAATCCACCCAAGTTGCTTTGAAGTCCATGTGTTAGTCCTTCCTTGTGTCTGTGTAATATTCCATCCTGTATATATACCACATATTTTTTTATCCAGTTCAATCTCGTAGGGCAGCACTGTTGCTTCCATGTTTTTGCTATTGTGAATAGTGCTGTAATAAACATGCGTGTGCAGGTATACTTTAGGTAGAATAATTTGAGTTCCCCTGGGTATATTCCCAGTAGGGGGTTGCTGGGTCATATGAAAAGTCAATTTCTAGTTCTTTTAGAAATCATCACACTGCTTTCTATAGACGTTGAACTAGTTTGCTTTCCAACCAGCAGTGTAGAAGCACGTGTTCTCCACATCCTCATCAGCATTTGTTGCTGTTTGTTTTATTAATGATGACCATTCTTACTGGGGTTAGGTGGTATCTCAACATGGTTTTGATTTGCATTTCTCTGATGACTTGAGGCTGAGGACTTTTTCATATGTATGTTGACTGCTTGTGTATATTCTTTTGAGAAGTGTTTATTCATACTTATACATTTTTAATGGGGATGTTTGTTTTTTTCCTTTCAGCACATTTGAGCTCTTTACAGATCCATATTAGGCCTTTGTCAGATATACAGTTGGCAAATATTTTAACCCATTGTGTGGGCTGTCTCTCCTCTCTCGGTGGTTTCTTTTGCTTTGCAGAAGCTTTTCAGTTTAATAAGGTTCCACTTCTGTATCTTATCTCTTATGGCATGGACAACTGGGGTTTTGTTCAGAATTGGTTGCCTACTCTGATTCCCATAGGGGTGTTCTTATAATTTGAGGTTTTATGTTTAAGTCTTTGACCCACTTAGATTTAATTTTTTGTGTATGGTGATAGATAGAGGACTTGTTTCAATCTTTTTCATGTGGTTAGCGAGTTTTTCCAGCACCATTTACTGAATAGGTTCTCTTCTCCCCAGAGGTTATAGGTGGAGGCTTTGTCAAAGATAAGTTGGTTGAGAAATTGAGATTTTGCTTCCAGAATCTCTATCCTGTTCCATTGGTATATATGCCTATTATCTTGTACCAATACCAGGTTGTTTTGACTATTGACAA
>CAUYQG010174718.1:0-30772 GCA_963574415.1 Tarsius wallacei
TTGTTACTAGTGTTGTCATTGATTACTGGACTGAAGTGGGTGTCTTCTGTGGGCTTCCTCTACTGTAACATTGCAGTAACTCTTTAGTTAACAAATATCTTGAAGGAGATGCTTTGAGTTGGTGAAATCCCATTTCTCCTCCAGAAAATCTTCACCAGTTAACTTTGATATCCATCAGTGGATATTGTCTCCAAAAGTTCAACATTTCTCCTGTGATATTTGTTTACTGGTGATTTTCTAGATCCTTATTTATTTATTTATTGGGTTAGGATCTTGCTCGTCACCTAGGTTGGAGTACAGTGGCACAGTCACAGTTCACTGCAGCCTCAAACTCCTAGGCTTAGGTGATCTTCACACCTCAGCATCCTCAGTAGCTGGACAACAGGCATGTACCATCATGCTAGCTAATTTGGATTTTTTAAGTTTTATTTTGTAGAGACTAGGTCTCACTTTGCTGTCCAAGCCTGTCTCAAGCTCCTGGCTTTAAGCAATCCTTCCTGTTCAAACTCCCAAAGTGGAATTACAGGCATGAGCCACAGCACCTGACTTCCATCCTTATTTATCAATTGAGATTTTACTATGTAGAAGGGCTGTCCTGTCTCTCCTAACTGAGTATTTACTTATGTTGGCATGGATATATGGATATTTATTTCATTCTGTGGGCTAAAATCCAGAATTATGATGATTTATTTGGCTGCTCGAAGTGTTCCAGGCTGTCCCTGTTTTGTTTAAGAATCCCTCATCTTTCTTACTTTCTGGAACAAGCATCTTCTTGTATTCTCTCTACCCTAGCTTTGGAAATAACCACTTCTTTAAAAAGTCCCAATTCATTTATTGGCAAATGGTATTTAGAAACCAAGATATAGGTGCTTGGTATGTATTTGGGGCTATTTTGAATTTTAAAATTGCATTATATTTAAAAAAAAAAGAATCACGCTCAGCAGAAAAGATATTCCTACTCAGAGGGGAACTTGGGAACCCAAAATAAGGGGCATTCAGATCTTATACACACATTGAGACCTGTGTTCATTGAGTGGGATTGTTCATATTATTTAAATGTTAACAATTTTAGTTTCTTGGATGATTTTGTCTAAAGTAAAGTTTGTATGATACAATTTCACCACTGTATGAAGTAACAAATTAGAGAAAAATGTTCTCATCTTGGGAGAATCAGAGCGGATGATTTTCTTTGCTGACTTTATTGCAGGAGGAAAACCTGAGACAAACAAAAGAGTAAATAATTTAGACAAATAAAAGAAGATTGGATTTTATTTAGAAATTCATATATCTGTGGGTAGCATGGGCCTCAGGGACAAATGGAACTAGGAGACCTGGAACTAGAACACTTCCAGGGCTTCTTCTCTATTTAACATTACACCTCTTTGTGTGTTATTTAATGCAGTATTCAAACAACTTCATTTTGGGAACCTAGCCTTGGCAAACCCCATGCCTCAGGAAGCATAGCCTGCTCATCAAGTAGGGCCTGAATCTCTTCATTCAGCCAAGTCAACAGAATCCTGAAGGTGGACTGTTTGATATGGCTTGGACTACACACCTACCCTGGAACAAATCAACAGTGATCAGGGATTGTAAGTCTTTATTTTGCATCCCTCCCTAGAGCCATGTTGCAGAAGTGTGGGATAAATAGTTTCATGACTATTTAAGATGGAAATCAGTCTTAAAACATGAGAACCCAGCATAAAAATCAAAGATAGTCTTGTCCCAGGCAGTATTGTAAAAGGCAAATAAGAATCAATTATTTTACGAATAGGAACGTGTGTGTGTGTGTGTGTGTGTGTGTGTGTGTGTGTATGTGTGCACATGCACACAAATACTCTGTGCAAATAAAGTTTAAACCTGAAAGTCAAGGAGACAGAAGAGTAAATGATGCATCAGAGGAGACTGGACAGTAGAACATTAGTGGTAAAAAGAATGTTAGGAGATGAGGTGTCAATGCCACGACTATGGAGTATGTTATAGGAAATGGGATCATGAAGGGTCTTACATGAAGCACTTAGAACCTTATCCTGAAACTTTATCCCAGAGTTGGCAAGAGCTATGTGTATACTTATTTTTGATTTAACTGGGAAAAGGACATTATCAGATTGCATTTTGCATTTAACAGATTGCACTTCAGTGGTATTATAGTTATTGGATGGGTGAGAGGCAGAAAGTCCAATTTTGGTGAAAGATAAGAAAATTTCACCTAGGGGTAATGAAAAAGGAGGAAACAAGAAGAATCAACAGGCTAGCTAATTTTATTTGAGGGAAAATGGTGCACTTGATTTTGATTTGTCCAAATGAATAAATGATTGTATTATTCACAGATGGTGTGAGCACCCATCTCAGTTTGCCTAGGACAGTCCATGTTTCCACACATTGTCCCAGCATATATGTTTATGTGAACTGACCTTTTTCACTCTCAAGTGTTCTATCCATCAAATTATTTATAGAGACCAAGAGTATAGAGGGAGAAATGGATTGGGGGAGAAAATAATAAATTTTAGTATGTGTTGAGTTTTAGGTGTTTGTTCTACATTCAATTAAAAATGATTATATTAATCTGATTAAATATTTCCAAATCCTGTAATTCATTTGCCGGTGTTGATTAAGATCAGTTGCTTAGCATTCTAAGCAAGGGATTTGGTTCTGAAGTGGAACTGTTTGCTTTGCTTTGTTTCTTCACTACTGACTGCGTCTTTAACCCTAACCAACTAGCTTGTAAATATACGTAGTCACAAGAGATCTGGGGTTGGCATACATGATTAGCACCAATCTATTACAATTCTTGGAGCAAAACCTTACAAACTAAAGTCCTAACAGCGGTGGCCAGTAATTGTTTTTGCATGTGAACACCAAGCATAAGTGTAGTGAATATATTTTCTAAACTCTAATCTCAGATATTTGGTCTGATAAAATGCTATGTGATGCTTCTCTATATAAAAGGTAGAAAATGAGGTAAGCTATAGAGAATAAAATTTTACAGTTTCTGGAATTTTAGCAATTGATATGGACAAGAGACAGAACATATTTTTCTTAAAAGTGCAGGAAGCACAGTTATCATAGGATTTCAGAATAGCTTAAGCAATATTTCTTTCTAATTATTTAACTAATGCCATTAATATAAATGATACTAAAACTCTTACTTGCATTGTCCTCTTTTACGTTTCACACTGAACAACTTCCACAAAATATCAAATGTAGCACATTGATTTTTAAAATATGATATATTTTCTCTGGATTGAGGTAAAAAATATTTTCATTGGTCAAAATTTTTCCCACTTTATTTATACACATTTTCGAGCTACAGTAACACATTAAATCAGAATATCTTGAAAATTCCTCCTTCAAATTTGTTTTTTAACTTTGATGTATCTTTGCAATTCAACAACTATTTACTTCTTAGTTTTACAAATGCTCCTGCTGTTCTGCAACACAGTATTTACCACAAAGTTGAATTTTGTTATAGTTTGACAAACCATTTAAGAATTTTAAAAATGCAAACATTTAAACATTATTCCTAATTTTTGTAATGCCCCAAATCACTCACCCTTAAAAATCTGTTACCATTCCAATACAAATATAAACACAGTAAAAATGATGTTAAGTATTCAATGCACCTCCAAATTGTTACGAATCAAATAGTGAACCGACATGGAGTAAATTGAGTTTTAGTGATATGTTATAGAAATAATAGCTTAAATATTTTTTGTTTTATAAAGAATGACAGTGAGGTTCCAAATAATGATTGATTATGGATGCCTTTCGTATGTGCATATAAGTTTAAAACATCTATTATTTCAAAAACACGAGAAGAGAGGATATGGTTTATTATTCAAAAGGTATTAAATTAACAAGCTGAATCCACAGATGTTCTGATAAAGCTGGTAGATAGGTGACAGATGGTTGTATAGAGTTAAATATGTATTTTACAAAAGGAAAAATCAGAGGGGAGAAAGAGCAAAAGCATAAGAAAGCAGAGTGAACTGATCTAAACAAATAAATAAAATGAAAATAAATACTGGCCACATTTTATTTTATTTTATTTTATTTTATTTATTTTATAATCAGTATTTTTTATTATCGTATTGTGGGGTACAGTTAAGGATTAGGTATACAGTTGTGCTTCGTTCAGACACCCTTGGTGATAAGGATAAAATATTTTTTAACTCAAGTAGTACCAAAAAGTATAAAGAAAAAAATGCCATCTAGAAATAGCTAATGTTAGTGTTAGATGAGTTTCATCTCTGTATATGTGAGGTGGAAGGATGGACAAATAGAAAAATTAACTTTTAATAATTGGGATCAAACTACACATTCATAGTGTTAAAAAAATATGTCTGGGCTTACAATCTTATCTCTGCCACTTTCTTTTTTTTTTAATTTTTAAGTTTAAACATGTGGGATACAATTCAGGGTTAGGTATACAAATGTTCACTATACAGGTACCCTTGTTGATGAAGGGTGCCCTCTCCTTCTCTGGCAGTTTCCCACTATTGCCAATCCCTTTCTTATAGTATTACGATAGTTGTTCAAGGTCCACTTATGAGTGAGAACACATGATACTCTGTTCTTTGTTTCTGTAATAGGTCACTCAACATTAGAGCCTCTAAGTCCATCCAAGTTGCTGCAAGGTTCATAATTTTGTCCTTCTTTATGGCTGCACAATATTCCATCGTGTGTATGTACCTCATTTTTTTTATCCAGTCCTCTTTCGATGAGCAGCGCAGTTGGTTCCATGTTTTTGCTATTGCAAATAATACTGCAATAAACATGCATGTACAGGTATCTTTTTCATAGAGAGATTTGAGTTCCTCCAGGTATATTCCCAGTAGGGGGATTGTGGGGTCGTATGGGAGGTCAGTTTTTAGATCTTTTAGGAATCGCCACACTGTTTTCCACAGAGGCTGTACTAGTTTACACTCCCACCAAAGTGTAGCAGTGTTCCCTTTTTTCTGCATCCTCTCCAGCATCTGTTGTTTTTTGAGTTATTGATGATGGCCAACCTGAATGGAGTTAGGTGGTATCTCAGTGTGGTTTTAATTTGTATTTCTTCAGTGACTAGTGAGGCAGAGCATTTTTTTCATGTATCTGTTGGCTGCTTGTATGTCCTCTTTTGAGAAGTGTCTATTCATTTCTTTTGCCCACTTTGTAATGGGACTGTTTGTTTTTTTTCTTTTTGGCACGTTTGAGTTCCTTGTAGATCTTAGATGTTAGGCCTCTGTCAGATATACAATTGGGAAATCTTTTTTCCCAGTCTGTGGGCTGTCTTCCCACTCTCTGGTTTCTTTGGCTTTGCAGAAGCTTGTCAGTTTGCTGAGGTCCCACTTGTCTATCTTGTCTCTTATGGCATGGGCACTTAGGGTTTTGAGCAGTTCCAATTGCCATAAGGATGTCTCCTGTGTTTTCTAAGGTTCTTATAGTTTGAAGTTTTATGTTTAGCTCTTTGACCCATTTAGAGTTTATTTTTGAGTACAGTGATAGGTAGGGGTCTTGTTTTAATCTGCTACATGTGGTCAGCCATTTACTGAATAGATTCTCATCTCCCCAGTGGTTGATTGTAGAGGCTTTGTTGAAGATGAGTTGGTTAAGAAACTGAGGTTTTGCTTCTGGAATCTCTATCCTGTTCCATGTGTTCTATAATGCCTGTTCTTGTACCAATGTCAGGCTGTTTTGATTATTGTAGTTTTATAAGAAAGCTTAAAGTCTGGGAGCATGATGCCTCCCGCTTTGCTTTATTGTTGTTGTTGTTTTGTTTTTTGCTGAGGATTGTTTTGACTATTCGTGGTCATTTATGTTTCCATATGAGTGAGTAAATGTGACTTAACCACGCTGTACCTAAGTTTTTTTGTTTAATAATGATATTCAGCCTGGACAACTTAGCAAGACCTCATCTCTACAATGAATCAAAAAATTAGCCTGACATGGTAGCATGCGCCTACAGTTCTGCCTTCTTGGAAGGCTGAGGTGGAAGGATCACCAGAGCCCAGCAGGTCCACGCTGGGGTGGCCGTCAGTGTGCCATTGCACTCCAGCCGGGTCGACGGAGTAAGACTCTAACTCAAAAAAATAAAAAACAATAATGAAGGTATTACTTACTCATAAGAATTCTGTAGGGATTTCAGAAAGGGATTCATATACAATACTTAGAACCGCATATGAAGCATAATAAATGCTCGATGTTAGCTGCTATTATCACTGATTTATCAGCCCACTAATGATATTGGTTAAACTCTAAAGTTTTTTGTTTTAATTTCTATTGTATCCTTTTCCTAATTCTGGTGTTTCATCATCATTTCTGAGCTTTTTATTTTCTTTTTAGGTTGTTCTAAAGCGAGAAACACTCATGGGAAATTATCTTTAATTCCTTGACAGAATGCATTCAACAATCATGTCATTTCCTCCCTCACCTCTCCTCTTCCTGTTCCTTCTGAGTAGCCTTACCCCCTTGCCTTTCTATTGCTTTTCATTTTGCTCATACTTAACTGCTCACCTGTTTTCTATTCTACCTGAAATGGCATGGACGACTTCCTTTTCACGTCTTCTGCACCAGATCTGTGTTTCTTTCCTCTTCCTCACACCGATATTTTAATGCTGAGTATGTAGCATCCTGTGCACCCTTTCATAGCCTGAGGGAGGGCACCCATGGGAAGAGAGGACCAGCTGAGCTCAGACACTGTGAAATTCTGGCTGCGGCACTTACTCTCTGCAGTCCCATCCTAGACTTCGGGAAATGATCTGCAGTACTTGGGTTCACTCTACTTAGTAAGGGCAGGGGGCGCCCAATGTTACATTCTTACAGGAATGTTTCTTTGCTTCAAATCATTTGCCCGTTCAATGTGGAGCCGGGAGGTCTCCACCACCTTCTGACTTTGCCCATTTTCTATTTCCTCGTTTTTATTTCTTGCAATGCCTCCCCACAAGTCAGAAATGATAAAAAGAAGAAACAATAAGTATTCCTTTTTCTTCTTGCCTATTTGCAGCTATTAGTGAAAAATCTCAGGCCATGGTCAACTCACCAGTCTGGTTTTGGATGACTAGGAGTGGTGAAAGGAGGGGAATGCTTAGATTTTGCATGATGCCAGAATTTTCTTTTTCTTGGCTTGTCCTCCACTTTTATAATTCAGTGATATCTGGTTATGATCTTTTCTTTGTTTATTACTTTTTAATTCTCTTATTTTGGGTACAGTTTTGTTAAGCATTGAAATCTGTAGTCTGGTTTCATTCTTCCATCTTTACCTGGAACTCTCTACTCATGATGTTTTTATTAATACTATGACCCCATTAATATTAATTTTCATTAATTCTAGCACTTGGCAGAATTAGCTTCTACTAAAAAGATACAGGGTTTGTGTCTTATCCAAATCGTGCCTTATATGACATACTAGGAACTGAATGAGTGAATAAATCATTCTAATTAACAAAAGTCTTCTATTTTAACTCTTTGTCTTCATAACACTTGAGCCCAGACCAAATATTCAGGTAGGTATAGAATAAACAGTAATCTGCAGCATCTTTGAGGCACAATAATCAGCATAGATTAAATAACCAGAAAGCCAGAGAATTCTCAGCTCAGTCAGCACTGTTCCCGTAAGATTCTAAATTATACCTTGACTAGTCAAGGTGACCTTCACTTGCTTTTCTAACAAAAAAAAGCCTATTCTGCAAAAAAATAGTCATGTAGGAAAAAGAAAAATCTGCCTTTCTTGTCAGTTGAGTGGAAAACAAATTCAGAAAGAAACCAAATACCAATATAGGGAATAGGGAATAAGTAATGAAGAATGAAAGAGCCCCTAAATAGTATATATGGAATTATTAAAAATTATACTTACAGCACAATAATATGATGTGACCTATATAAAGTTATGTTTATACTTTTATCTGTTTATTTATTCATAGTATGGAAATATAAAGCAAAATATTTTAATATTATGTCTAGAATATAGGATTATTCTATGTTCATTATATTTTTTAAAAATTTGTAGATTATGTTGCTTATACAGTCAGCAAATAGAATTCATAAACATTATTTAAAGAAAAAGTTATTTTGTCCAGTGCAGCATTTTCAAATGGAAAGTAAGACAGAGAGATATAATTTTAAAAGAACGACTCTCTCAATACCCCAAAACTGAATCTTATTTATTTTTCTTCTGACACATAAACTCAGACATTTATTTCTTACATAGGTATTATGATCTACCAAATAGGAATAAGAAAAACCTTTTGCGTGGCAAAGTTAATTCTGTGAAATTGTTCAATGATGACTTTGGGGAGACTAACAGATCTGCCAATATAACCTCCTCTCCATTTGTTGTTCAGCTAGCTCTTTGCTCTTTCAGAGGATTGTTTTTACCCTAAGGGTCAGTTTCATTAAAAAAAAAAAAGGAATAAAATATGCAGATTAATTTTATGATTTTCCTACCTTTTTCTTCTAAAAATCAAGCTAAGCAATGTCAATGCTCTATCTTTTAGGGGTAGATGCAGATTGCCCCATAAGAATGAAAATCTTGGACTTTGCCTGGTCTTGAAGAAAGCTTCTGCTGGTCCAAAGAAAAGCATAAAATCAGGAGTTGACAGAGATTCTCATTCAGGAAAGAATTGTCACCATTTTTGCTGTGCTCCGGCCAGAACAACATATGGCGGCCCAGCTGACAAATATAATCTTTTCCTTTTTTCCCATTTCACATGCACATTTCATTTGTAGAATATTAAAACTTCACACAAAGTGCCTGTTAACCCCTTGGCACCACAGCATCCCTTGTCTGGGATGTGCTATTTACCAGAATTCTCAGATCCAGCTGTGAGAGGGTTAAGGTTGATAGAGAGAGAACTGATGGTCAGAGGCCACCTGACTTTTCTCTGCCTCCACGAGGAAGGGCCAACTCTCAGCATTTGGGGGCAGATCTGTCTTTATCTTAGAAAATTCTCAGATTCCTGGCTTTAGTATAAACTGCCCTGTTACCCTTCATCTCAGAGCCTTTTAGTTTCCCAATCAGAGGTGTTTTCAGAAGCAGCTGTCTTTATAGTCTGTTGTCCATGGGGACCCCAATTCTCTCCTGCTTTCCACTCCAGAAGCACATGATCAGACCTGGTCCTGAAGGAAGAAAGCCTGTATACATGATTTAAATAGCAATAGCAACTTTCTTACGTTCTCAGCCTCCCTCCCTGGATATAAGTATTAGTTTGCATTTAGATATCTTTTTTGACAGAGACAGGGTGGAGGGGCTGCTTAAACCTGGCTATATTACACTGCAGAACCCCACTGTAAACCCGAGCAACCCAAACACACTTCTGAAAAGATGTTTCTAGGTATGTGTCAATGTGTGATTCTCTACCTTCTTTTCATTCACTCCTTCATCTTTGGTTTTTCATTTAGGAAAATTGCCTGGCATAAAATAACGCACTCAACATATATTCATTAAATAAATTTTAAACATACAAGAAAAAAAGCATAAAATAATATATGACGCATACCCATTGTTTCACCATTGAGATTAAGCAGCTGGTACATTTTGTCTTATTTGCCTCAAATGACTCTCACTTTTAAAAAATAAGATATAAAAAGTTGCAGGAACATCTGACCGCACTCCCCACTCCTCCTCCACTTAATTAACCACTATTCTGATATTGCTGTGCATCATTGCCTTGCAAGTGTTCATAATAAACCTGCTTTTATTCAATAAAAATGTATACACTAGTGTTTTGTCTCTTTAAAATTTTCCAGTTGGTAAGTATCTACAGATATAGGTCACAAATTTAAATTGCTGCATACTTTCTCACCATCTCAATAAACAAAACTTTACACAATCCCCCAATAAGAGACACGAGTTATCCTACACTTTCACTACCATAGACAATCCCTCTTTGGACATCCTGGAACATCAGTCTTTCTGTACCTACGCCAGATATTCTCTAGGGTAGACACAAGGAACTAAAGCTATTGTGTCCTAAACTCTGAGCATATCAGTTTTACTAGACTGACAAATTGGTTATGCCAATGATCATTTTCACCATTAATTATAAAAGTTTATACTTGCATATTCTCACCAATATTTGGAGCAATCACACTTATTAGTTCTTGCCAGATTGGTATGCAGGTGGTAGTTAATTGTTAATATAGTTGTTGGATATCTATTCTATCTTCTTTGTGAATTGTCATTACCATTTATCTTTTGGATTGTTTGTCTTTTTCTTATTGATTTGTAGACGTTCTTTATAAGTGCAAGTATTATAATAATCTTCTCCAAATCAGTCAATAGCTTATCTTTTTTACTTTGTTTTTAGCATATATATGTGTATAAAATGTATGTATAAAGTTCTTATTATTATTATTTAACATAGTCAAAATTTTCCATGTTTCGTACTTTCTGAGTCTAATTTAGGAAGTAATACCTAAATGCTAAAAAATATGTCAGAAGTCAGTTCTGCTGTAGTACTTGTTTTGAAAATGTAAATTTGTTTCAAGACCACTGATGTAATAAAAAAAAATCGGCTTGACACAAATTTAAAATTTGCGTCCATGCTTTTTTGTCAGTGAAAAACACCAGGTGAATGCAGAGAACTGCACACAGCTTAACAAAACCACGTAGGAATCCACAAAATGCACACATGCATGCACCTCCAATATCTACAGTTACCTCAGTTCACAGGTATGCTGTGAGCCACACCCATACATACTGATGCTACAACTTTCCATCAGACTTCATACAATCCTCCTCCACTACTTGGAAATAACTTATTAGCTGAAACCCACTGATGTCCACTCTCACAAGCAATATTTAAGTTTCTTTTTAAGGTAACATGTCATATTTATTGTAGTATTTATGTATTTTGTCACCATGTAGAATGTGAAAAACTGTGCTTTCGGTTATTTTTTCTATCTTTCCTTTTTTATGTGTCACTGAAGTTTTTGAGTGTTGAGGAGTTTTGAGTGTTTGAGTACTGTCCCCTGACCTCATTTCTCCCCTAAGCCCTATGCTTTTTACTGGGAGATTTTGCATGGTGAAGTAATTTTTAGGAACGCATATGTTGTGGGATAGCAAACAGACCATATGAAGTTTATAGCATTGACTTTATGTTTAGGTCTTTTAATCCATCTGTAATTTACTTTTATGGGTACTGTACAATAGAGATATTTTTTCCAGGAAAAATAAAGCTACTTAGTCTCCATTTTAATTATTACTTTTTTTAACCTTTCTTGTTCCATTTCACTAACTAGGGCCTCCAGTAGAAAGTTGCATTACAGTAGAAGTCAATGGTATCTTGTATTTGTTTACAAATTTGAATGCTTCACAAGTTTCATTATTTAAAATGTTGTTTGCTTTAGTTTTTTGGCAAATGTATTTTCCAAGGATAAGGAAATTCTCTTTTATTCATAACTTACTAAATAAGACTATCACAAATCATTGTTGAATTTCATTGGATACTTTTTCTGTATCTATTGAGATGATGAAATGGTTTTCTTCTTTAATTTCTTAATGTGGTAAGTCATAAGAATGGATTGTTGAATGCTAAATTATCCTTGTTTTCTTGATATAAATCCAAATTGACTATGAAACAGATATACGCAAAAATGTATGTGTGATATTATGTATGTTGTATTTTTATAGGTTTATTTCAGTATATATTACATAAAATAAAATTTAATCATTTCAATTGTATGGTTTAATGAGTTTTGGAAGCTGCATATAGTCATGTAACCACTATCACAATCAAAAAATTTCATAACCCCCAAATTTTGGTCTTCTTCCAGTTTTACTATGATGTATCTAGCTGTAGCTTTCTTGGAGTTTATCATCCATGGAGTTCATTGAGCTTCTGGAAGCTGCAAATTAATGTTCTTCACCAAATGTGGGCAATTTTCAGTCTTTATTTCACCAAATAATTTTTCTGCACAATTCTCTCTTCTCTTTCTCAGATTTCAGTAACATGTTGTTAAAATTATTAATATTGCCTCACAGATCTCTGAAACTGTTAATTTTTCTTCTTTTTTACTTTTTGGATCACACAATTTCTATTAAACCATCTTCAGATTCACTTATTCTTTTCTGTGATATCTCAAATATATTTTTAACTTATCTGTGAATATTTATTTCAGTTATTATAGTTTTCAGCTCTAAAGTATCCATTTGGTTCTTTGCACAGTTTCCATTTTGCTCTTGTGATTCCCTATTGGTTCTATCATTTTTATCACACTTTTTTAATTTTTGAACATATTTTAATACACTTCTTGAGATATATTTATAAATCTGTTTTGACCACTTTTGTCTGCTAAATATAATATCTGGGTAAGTTTTTAATGATTATATTTTCTCCAAATGTCCTATTTCTTAGGATATCTAGTAAGTTTGGTCAAAACTCAAAATTAAGGTTTATACATTGGAGAGACTATATAGATTCTGATTTGTCCTTCTGACAATTGGAAATTCACTTCCTGGATTCAAACTGGAGAATCTGTTTTTCCTGTGGAATGTAGTCACTGAAGTTTTCTCAGATATTATCTTCCAAGTTTTGATTTTAAGCCTGGTCACTTAGTGATTGCTCCTACTGCTAAGTGATTTAGTGATCAGTCAAGGATTTGGGAAGAGATATACTCAATTGGAGGTTTATGCTGGTTAGGGAATGCAATCTGTCAAAGTCTCAGCAAACTCCCACCCTCATCAGAAGTAGTCTTCCATTTCAAGGGAACGTCTACCTCTGTGTTTGCTTACTTTTTCCCTGGGTTCTTGGAGAATCTCCCATTTACATGCATATCTTAGCAGTCACCTAGAGATTTGGGCAGTTTTCTCTTAGGTTTCAGATCTGTTTTACCAAAATGGCTTTATTTCACCCCCAATCTTGACTTATAGTTAAGGTACATGTTAAATTTTAAGTGGACAGGTTTTTTTTCCCCCATTATTTTGAAGATGGCATCCCATTGTCATCTGCATTCTGCTGTTACTAATTAGAAATTTGCCATCAGTTTAACTTCTTCCTTTTCAGAAAATTTGTCTCTTCTCTCTGACTACTTTTGTAATGTTCTCTTTGTCTTTAGGGTTCTGTAGATTCAACATGACATATTTATGTGGATGTCTTTTTATTTATCTTGCTTGGAATATGTTGTGTTTCTTAAACTGGTGGGCTTATGTATGTATATCAGTTCTGGAAAATTCTCAAGTCATTGTCTTTTCAAAATATTGCTTATCCTTTAACCTTCTTTTCTGAAACCTCTGTTAAATTTATACCAATCCTTCTAATTCTATTCCCCACATTTTCAAAACTTATGTTCATATTTGTATCCATTTATGTTTCCAAGCCACTTCCTGAATAACTGAATGATTTCAGATATGTCTTCTTGCTTGCTAAGTCCTTGTTCAATTTTGTTTAGTTATTCTAATAACTTATGAAGGGATTAACTGATTGGTTTTGTTTTCTGGTTATTTGAATCATGTCAATCTCCCCCTAAAGAGGATAGGCTCCATGAGAGTGGAGATAGGATCATAATTATGTCTCCACTACACAGAGCAGAACTACTTATTGATAGATGCAAATCAACTGATTAGCCAGTTTAATTTTTAACAAATTTTTAATTCTAAAAATTTTCTTTTCTTCTCATCTGCCCATTTATTTTTCTTAGTACTTTTTTTATCCCTTTATAGTTAATTATAATAAATATATAGTCTCCATCAGAGAGCTCAATTGTCTGAGGCTCTAATCTTCTTGTTTATGTGTGTATGTGTGCATGTACGTTGGATGGCTCTTGTTCATAATGGATTATTTTCTTGCATGTTTTGTATTTTGGATTAGGAGCTCATCTACACTGAGGTTTTATTCATGGAAATTCTGTGTGATATGGGTTTAGGGAATGTCCCTCCACAGTATATTTGCTGTATTCTGGAACCAAATTTCATGTTGATTTCTTGGCTTAAAGGTTCATAAATAATGCCAATAGTGCAATTGTAAACCCCAGCCTTTCATGGAGTTTAGTTTTGGGGTTTTAAGTTCTTATGACGAATTATTATTATTTCTACCAAAGCCAAAGCATGTCAAAACAACTTTTTTTTTGTCCCTTGGTAATAGCAGGTGGATTTTTTTTCTAGTTTTCACTTTCATTTGTGGTGTAGTCTGAACTTTATGTAGATACGTTAGTTCCAACTCCCGACTTCATGTAGTCTTAAGTTCTCATCTTCTGTTTCTGCATGGTTATTAAAACTGAAGCCCCTACATTACTAAGCCAGACAACCCCTCCCAAGTAAGCCACATTATCTGCTGCCTAAATACTTAATTTTAATTGTATATAAATTTCAAGCACTTGAGAATATTCACTTTATTTACTGAAAGTTCAACCATATATACAAATAAATGTTGATGTGGTTTATCCAACATACATACATTTTTTAGCAGGTAAATATTCTGGTGATTTTGGTCTGTTGTCTTATTAGAACCAGAATTACCAGTCACTCTTCAACTCACTCCAATGTGGCTTTCATCTCTAGCATGCCACTGAAACTATGCTTGTTGAGGATCACTAATGACATTCATATTGCCAAATTCAGTGGATAGTTTTTGCCCCCAACTCAGTTTTTTAATATCCCTTTACAAACTTAAGTGCCCCCTTATTTTAAACATCCTTTTGTCTCGTCTCCTCTGACAACAAACTCTTCTGGTTTTGTAATATTCATTAGCTGTTCTTTACTGCCCTCTATACCATCCTCTTCCTCTGCCCGGCTCAGTCCTAGGTACTCTTCTATTTACTTATTCTTTTCTTGGTGATCTCATGCATTCCCATGGCTTTAAACAGGGTGTTTATGTCAACAATACCCAAATATTAAGCTCTAATTTAGGCCTCTCCTTTGAACTCCTTACTCATATGGATAAAATCTTTCTGGAGGAGTAAACTTAGATGTCTTAGATCTCTCACAAGTATCTCAAACCTGTTTATAATTGAACTCTTGATTTTTATACCAATCAAATTAATAAATTTCCTAGTCTTTCCCATTTTCGTAAATGTTCCTTCCCACCACCTTATCAAAGAGACATAGAGAATAGTCCTAATTCTTACCATCTCTTCACATCAAATATATATCATGTCAAATATCAGTTATCAATTATCAATTGTATGCACTTCTCTTTTCCTCCAGCACATTAACTAGCTTTGTGCTCCTTGAATCACCAAATTATTTTCTCTAAACTCCTGTAATAGTCTTCTATATTATCTTCTGCTTCCACTCTTTTATCTTCCAATTCATTTTCTAATCAACAACTACAGTGCTCATTAAAAATGTAAGTTAAATTATGTTACTCCCCTGGGTAAAACTCTTTAGTGGCCTCCTGTTGCATTTCAGATAACACACAAATCATAAATGCCTTCCATGGTACCTACCCAGTGCCACCTTTCTCCTGCTACCTTCTTAAGTGCTTCCCATATCATTCTCTGCCCTGCTTACTCATTATGTTGCGGCATACTAACCAACTTTGAGCTTGTTGAATCACCAAATTATTTTCCATATTTAATGATGGTGTTCCCATTCCTCAATTGCTTTTATTGTCTCTCTACTTATGACTCTCGTTTTCATCTTTTAGGTCTCAACCAAAGTATTACTCCTTCCATAGTGGAAATGTAACCTCCAAGGAGAAATCATTCTATCTAGATGAGAATTTTCTTTTATCTATCCCTGTACCCTGCTCTTTTCCTTTATAGTAATTTCCACTTTTTAATTTTTTCTCATTTATTTTTTGTTTTCCCACTTAACTCTTACTTCTATGAAGATAGAGACCATGCTATCTTGTTCACCCAATAACTATCACAGTGATTGACATTCAACTGTCCTCAATCAATATTTGTGAAAAAGAAAAAGAAGCATTTGTAGTGGTGGTGAACTCTCAAAGCCAGTAACCAAAGAAATTCCCTGAGATCTCAATGTTTGTTTGCAAATGTACTTGATAAATGAAGAAAAAAAGCATTTTTTTTCTGAATGTCCATAATGTGCCAGGTAATTTCACGTTATCTCACTTAATCCTCACACAGTAGCTTGAAGTAGTTGTTATTATTCAATTCATAGAAGTTAGTAACAAGTTCTTTGGAGTCTCCTTAGTTCAAGTACAGAACTCGTTTCACAAAGCAATGCTCCATTCTGGGGTGGGGGGGAAAGGTTAAATTGGAAGAAGTGTTTCATGGTATCTAGAAATTGGAAATACATGACCCATTTTTGTGATATTCACCTTCATGGTCTGCCAGTGTCTAGTAAATTTCATCAGCATAATGTATCAGCCTGTGGCTAGACATGAGGAAATACACTTGTAAAAGAAACGTTCTCAAATAGCTCAAAATTTCCTGGCTAAATATCTCAGTCATTATTGACGTGCATATGTTTTCTAAGTTATTAATATTGTTCATTTTATAGATGCCTAGACTTGTTGAAATAACAAAAGAAGTTATAAGATTTTGGATAAAGGAACTCAGAGAATTTTGACATTTTCTGAAGCAAAGCCTTTGAAACAGAATCTAGAGAGGTAAAACAAGGAGGCATGTTATGTCTTGTTCGAGTCCAGCCATGGTCCATGATAGAAAACTAACACAAACAATACAAATTGAATTTAGAGCTAGGTCCTGTTTCCAGCAATTGGAAAGTTTACTTATTTGAATACATTTGATCCTTATTGTTTATTGCTTTCTTATATAGGAGGAAAAAAAGAAAATAAAAACTTCACTCAAAACCAGTAGTTATGATGATCGCAAATCTGTTCAAACACCTTGATAGCCAAATCACTATCTCCATTAAGTAAATTTATCCTCAGGAATCTGGATTAACAAAATAACCTTTGCTAGCTCTTTTCCCCCCATTAAACCTCTTGGAATTGTTTGAATTCTGTGCTACTATGGAGCCACTGCACATGAGGAGCTAGTTTTGCACTGCCCTCAACACACACCGCTCACCACTCAAGAAGTAGGTTTGCGTACACACGGTTGTCTCTGTCTGCCTGCAAGAGTTTTGAATTAGACTTATTGTCCTAGAATAATTATCAAATAGAGTACTCTTTCACATAATTATTAAATAGAGTCATCCTTCACATTCAATATTATCCCATTTTAGACAACAACTTGTATGAAAATCCTCCCACACCATCTTAGAAACTATGCTCTAACATAATGCCTGGTAAGAGAAACTAAACATTTTCTGTGAAAAAGTTGTCAATCAATTATAGGCCTTCATGGAAGCAGAAAGTCACCTTGGAGCTGATCCTTTTTATCTTATCTGTATAAATGAATGGCCTCTCTTTGCTAAACACATATAAAGTGTCACCTATATTCCTGGAGGAAAGATACAATAGAATTCTTTATAGTTTGTCAAAGACAGCTCTTCAAGATCCTTAGTAGATGAACTGACAACCGAGAGAGCAGATAAATTTACACAAAGGTCTAAGGTCTTCATAGGGGAAAAATTAAAAATACGGCCTTTTTCTTTTTTTAGATTCAATTGCATTGTCCTTCTCTGATGGATTAGAATATATCTAGCTGAGGTTTGCTGGCAGAAAAGGAAACTGATGACCCCAAAGAGAAACATTCCATAAAGGGGTAAGGAGAATAGACTGTGAACTTAGAATCAAAACAAAGCCTTGGAAGTTCATGAGTGTAGAGATGGTTGTCAAACAGTAGCATGATGTTTGTACCTCAGAAATGGTGGCAGGACACGTAAAACACAAATTCAGGCCTTTAACCATGAAAATCTGAAAGGACAGTGAATGAGGATGAACTAAACTAAGGAATCCTTTTCAGCAGCCTAAAATCAAGAGACTTCTAGAACTGGGACTTGTAGACGAATGAGAATTTCCAATTTTTCCCTTGCCTATTATAGTCATCCATCACTTAATAATAGGGATATATTCTAAGAAATGCTTTGTTTGGTGATTTTCTTGTTGTTCAAACAACACAGAGCACACCTACACAAATCCAGATGGTATATACTGCACACCTAGGCTACATGGTGTCGCTTATCACTCCTAACCTACAAACCAGTACAGCTTGCTCCTGTACTGAATACTATAGGCAGTGGTAACATAATGGTAAGAATTTGAATATCTAAACATAGAAAACGTACAGTAACAATATAATATCATAATCTAATGGGAACACCATTGCATATGCAGTCCACCATTGACCACAACATCATGCAATATATGGCTGTATTTAGAAGCACAAGTCACCTCTTGAAACTGAGTAAATGCTTAGAGTTCTTGGATAATTCCTAGCAAAAAAGATCACAAGAGGCCTAAAATGGACTTCCTGCTAATAGGAGTAAATGAAGAAGATTTCATGTCTAAATGGAAAAATAAAAGAGATATGACTGTATTGTTCTCCAGAAGAAAGAATACAACTTCAAAACATCATTATTCATATGTAAGACATTCAGGGCATTTTCAAATGTTTAGAGAATAACCAGTTAGCTATGAGAAATAGGGAGGTCTCTCGCACACATGGTATCTAGAGCAGAAAGCTGCTACTCTAACCAGCTTCCTTAACAGCAAGATTTCCACCATTGAAGTCCCATGGACAGTCTGACATAGAGGCAGCCATATGGAGAGAGAAAGCCAGTTATAGAGACATTTTCAACCCTGACAAGAAATCTGCTTCATAGAAGAAGATAAGCAGGAAAGAGCTAATTAGTAAATGTAACACTGGCTCCTTAATTAAAATCTCCCTTTAGATTCAATTTATTCCATGGAATGACATTTAATAATATTGAGTTATGGTTATGAATGAGTCTGCCCAAATGTTTTCATCTTTGATTAAGATAAGCATTGCCCATAGAGAAACAACCTCCCTAAGTTAAGACATCTATGAATGGAGCTTTAGAAAAGCTCAGCTCTCTTGTGATTATTGCTTACCAGAGGATGCTCTAAGAACATACTTTTCAAAAAGCTACCAAGAAAGACCAGGTGTTGAACACTATTGCCATGTTCTTCAACAATAGCAAGACACATATATACATATATTCACATGCATATATGCATATATAGCACTAAAATATACCCCTCCTTTTAGAGAGCTGCAAGAAAATGAGGAAGAATAAGTCCTTACTGAGCCTCAGCATTTAATTTAAAGATATGTGATAACATTGTCACTTCCCTATAACATCCTCTGAAACCACGATGGCCTGCGTGCCTTAACATTTACTGAAGATACTTTGTTGAAGGTGATCAAAAAATCAAAGGGGTGAAAGAAGTTGTCACAAAGCTTTGGGTAAAAAAAATTTCTTTTTGGGGAATCGGTTGATTTTAACAAACAAGATTAATGCCCAGATCTTTGTATCTACACACCTCTAATCCACTTTACTTCCGCTGTTACTCATGGAAGGCAACTTGCCAGAGGAATCACAGGTCTTCTGGGACAATAGAGACAACTGATATTTCTTATTTGCAGTACAGGATACTGTGGTATTCCATCAGAAACAAAAGAATATCTGATTATCTGACACATTCAAGACTGGCCAGGCTCTGTTCATTTGGGCTAAACTGTGGCACTATAGATGATTTTCTTTGGATGAGACTACAGTTAATTGTGAATGTCTCTCTGTTAATGAGATGTTTAGGATCAGGAGCTATGTTTAATTTATTATTAAATCCCAAATAAACATCTATGGAAGTGAAACTATACTGTTATCATCATCTTCTAACTAGTCTTCAGTTACAAAATGACAGAAAACCTAACCTGGCAATTTTTGCTTCATAGAATTGATAGGTCCAATAATAGAATTGCTTCAAGCATGGCTGAATTCAGGAGTGCAGTCTTTCATCAGAATTTAACTTTTTGCCTTAGTTCTCTTTCTCAGATTCTGTGTGTTGAGCATTATTCTTAAGCAAGTTCTATCCTTTTGAACACAAGATGATTCCTGTACATCTAGTTTTCTGCTCTCCTAGATTGAAGTACAGCAAAATAGAGGAAGCCTGTTTTCTAGTGCTTCATAAAAATTCCTGAGACTTATCCTAATTGGATAAGATGAGGAGTAACGTTCATCCCCCCAAAACTCACTGTAACCAGGGATAAGCATGTCCACCACTGGAGTCAGAAAAATGCCCTACCCACAGATGTGTGATTATCTGTCAGTAGTTTGACACCATTTTCCCAATGGCAGGTTTGAAGACCTGGGAGCTATACTCCCTATAGGATTCCTGGTAGATCGATTCTGCCAATTAGAGAATCAGCCTGAGATTTGGAAGTCAAAGGAAATGCTGAAGCCATTGATGCTCTTGGGGTAGTAGCAGGCAGGCAGGCTTCGGCAGAGAGATGTATGATGGCGGCTTTCAGGCATCCTCCTGCAAATCATTAAATTTGGAAGGGCTAAAAGTAACTGAGGTTATTGCCAAATGTTCAGTGATTGTAGCCCTTCTTGATTTCCTGTCCACTAAAGACAGTTTCCCTAGCCTTCCAACGGTTTCATAACCCTCTGATTCCTGTCTTACATTCTTTTTTCTTGAAGTTCTTGAAGTGGTTTCTGGTTTCTGCATGCACCCTTACTGAAACATCAGTGTGTGAGTTGAGAGTGGCCGGTCAGTGCATCCACACACCAAAACCTTGCCACATGAATAGACAGAGGAATGAATGGTGAAGAGGTGGAAAACAAAGGTTCACTCCACATTAACTTCAATATCATCATCCCAATCTATTTTACACTTCATAGGAACTGATCTTTCAAAAGACCCCAATTGCATGGTTTCAAGAACTAAAGTGGTTTTGATTATTTACCAACCATGATAAAAGAGCTCAGCCTGTCCTTTCTGGTCCTTCACAATCGGGTCGTACTTACCTTTTCAGCCCTATTGTTTACCATCCCTCTACATGCTGTACAGAAGAAATAAAAAGAACTAGAATCTTTTCTTGGAACATACCCTAATCTTTCCTATCTCCATATCCTCCCTCGTGTCTTTCCTCCTACCTAACCCCTCTGGCTTAAGATTTCCAAAAACTCCATATCCTCTTTTCACTGATGTCCCTCAAACTTCATGTCATCTTTTCAAATTCTTCTCCCCTTTTTTTGTTCCTCTCTTGCTCCTCCCCAGTACATACTAAGTGTCACACATGTTGCTAGCTCTTTAAGTGTAATATCTAAGTTCTTTCTCACAAAACTCTCCTGTAGGAGCAGTCCTTAGCCCCAACTTATACGTGAGGCACTTGAGGTTGGGATATACCCCTTCTGCAATTTCACACAGCAAGTGGCAAAACTACCATTAAATTCAGGCTCATAACTTCTAGTCAAAAGAATGTCAATCATTTGTGAAACATCTTGTGGGATTTCCATCCTATCTAGGATATAAAAAAGAAAAAAAATGAGTCAGTAAGTTTTCCCAAGTCTTTTCCTCTAAGAGTCTTATAAAAGGCCCTCAGTCTTCAGGGCTCTGGGACCTGCACTCTTGCCTTCCTTTGGTTAAGAAGTTTCCTCATTTGTCATATTTCAGACTTCCCAGCATCTTCAAAGCATCTGTTTTTTCCACTTGATGTCTTCTCCCTTTATATCTATCATCCTGAGATTAGATAATGCTTTCTTCAAATAAAAAATTTTATGTAAACTTTATAGAAAGGCAGTTTGTTATTAACTGCTTAACAGACAGCATAGCTGAGATAAATACTGCCAGGCAAATTTACTATTTTTATGCAAGGACTTACATTCAATATAATCATCTCAGGTGTCTGAGGGAGGCTTCTTTAAAAATTCAAAACAAGTTTTAAGAATGGGTCAGCACCACATGATGAAGACTGTCATTATCACTGTGGTGCTATTAGCGCAGGCATACTTCAGAGATATTGCAGGTTCAGTTCCACACCACTGCAATAAAGTGAATATCATGAGAAAAACAAAACTTCTGTTTTCCCAGTGTACAGGGGTTATGTCTACACCATACTATAGTCTATTAAGTGTACAACAGCATTATGTCTAAAAATACAATGTACGTACCTTAATTAGAAAATACTTTATTGCTAAAAATGCTAACAATCATCTGAACCTTCAGCAAACCAGATTTCTTTGCTGGTGGTGGGTCTTGTCTTGATGTTGATGGCTGTTGGCTGACCAGGGTGGTGATTGCTGAAGGTTGAGGTGGCTGTGGCAATTTCTTAAAATGAGGAAACAATAAAGTTCACTGTACATATTGACTCTTCCTATCACAAAAGATTTATCTGTAGGATGCCATGCTATATGATAGCATTTTACCTACAGTAGAACTTCCTTCAAAATTGGAGGCAATTGTCTAAAACCCTGCTGCTTTATTATCTAAGTTTATGGAATATTCTAAATCCCTTGTTGTAATTTCAACAGCATTCACAGCATCTTCACCAGGAATAGATTTCTTCTCAAGAAATCACTTTGTTTCCTATCTATAAGAAACAATTCTTCGTCTACCCAGCAGTTTTGTTATGAGATCTCAGCAAGTCAGTCATATCTTCAGACTCCATGTTCTTTTGTTATTTCTACCACATCCACAGTTGCTTCCTCTGTTGAAGCCTTGGACCCCTTAAAGTCATTCACAAGGGTTGGAATCAATTTCTTCCCACTCCCTCCTGTTTTTGTTGTTTTTGGTTTTTTTGCTTTGATTTGCTTTTTTAATTCAAACTCCTGTTAATGTTGATATTTGGCATCTTCCCATGAGTCACAAATGATCTTTATAACATTTAGCATGGTGACTCTTTTCCAGAAAGTTTTTCATTTACATTGTCCAGACCCATTTGAAGCATCACTATCCATGATATATATAGACTTACAAAATGTATTTCTTAAATAATAACTCTTGAGTTGAAATTACTCCTTGATCCATGGGCTTTGGAATGGATGTTGGGTTAGCAAGCATAAAGACAACATTCATCTCCGTATACATCTCCATAAGAGCTCTTGAATGACTGGTTATATGGTCAATGAGCAGTAGTAACATTTTGAAAGAAATCTCTTTTTTCTTTTTTTAAGGAGTAGATCTCAATAGTGAGCTTAAAATATTTAGTAACCTATACTATGAACAGATGTGCTGATATCCAGGCTGTGTTCTTCCATTTATAAAGCATAGGCAGAGTAGCTGTAGCACAATTCTTAAAGGCCCTGGGATTTTCAGAATGGTAAACGAGCATTGGCTTCAACTGAAAGTTGCCAGTCGCATTAGGCCTTAACAAGAGAATCAGCCTGCTGTTTGAAGCCAGGCATTGACTTCTCCTCTCTAGTTATGAAAGTCCTAGATGGCATCTTTGTTCAACAGAAGACCATTTCATCTACATAGAACATCTGTTGTTTACTGTAGCCACCTTCATCAATGATCTTAGCTAGATCCTCTAGATAACCTGCCACAGCTTCTCCATCAGCCCTTGCTACTGCACCTTGTATTTCTGTGTTATGAAGAGGACTTCTTTCCTTCAACCCCATGACCAACCTCTCTGCTAGCTTCCAACTTTTCTTCTGCAGCTTCCTCACTTCTCTCAGCCTTCTAGAACTGAGGAGAGTTAGGGTCTTTCTCTGGATTAGGCTTTGCCTTAAGAGAATATTGTGGCTAGTTTGATCTTCTATCCAAACCACTCAAACTTCCTTCATATCCACAATAAGGCTGCTTTACTTTCTTATTATTCATTTGTTCACTGGAGTAGCACTTTTAATTTCCTTCAAGAACATTTTCTTTACATTCACAGCTTGGTTAACTGCTTGGCACAAGAGACCTAAATTTTGGGCATGTCTCCACTTCAACATGCTTTTCACACTAATCATGTCTAGCTTTTGATTGAAAGTGAGAGATGTGCAACTTTTCCTTACACTTGAACACCTAGAGGCCATTTGTAGAGTTATTAAGTGGACTAATTTCAAAAATGTTGTATCTTGGAGACTAACAAGGCCCAAGCAGAGGAAGAGAGACAAGGGAATGGCTAGTCACTGGAGCAGTCAGACACCACACAACATTTATCTATTAAGTTTGTTGTCTTATATGGGTACAGTTTGTGGTGCCCCCAAGCAATTATAATAGTCACATCAAAGATCACAGTCACTGATCACAGATCTTCATAACAGATCTAATAATAATGAAAAATTTGAAATGTTGTGAGAATAACCACAAAGTGACAGAGACACGAAGTGAGCACATGCTGTTGGAAAAATGGCACCTAGAAACTTGCTCGACACAGGGTTGCCATGAACTTTCAATTTGTAAAAAAATAAAAATAAAAAATCTGTGAAGCACAATAAAATAAAATGAAGCATCCTGTATTGTTGCTATTGCTACCACACAGTTTTAAAATGAATGACATCATTAAGTAAAGCTAATGTAATACAGCATTATTCCTAGACAGCTATGTGACCACCAAAGTCCCTTTGACACTTCTGCCTGAACATTTGACTTCCCCATGAGAAATACACTTCCTAGCCTGCCTTTTGGCAAATTAGAATGTGAGTGGAAGGAATGTGTACAGCATCCATATGACTTTCTTAAAAAGGGTCCTTTTGTCGTGGATTTATTTTATTGATCCTTCCTGTGAGCTGGAACAGAAGGACCCGCTATCCAGAGATGGAGAAGCAAGATATTTGCCAACCAAAACAGTTCAATTTGGGCATTTACATGGTCTTATAAGAGAGCATGAATGCCCTCTATTTCCTGTTACTTTAATTTAGATCATCATTGTTGCAGGAGATTAGACATCACCCTAACTAATGATACACACTGACTTCAAACAATAAAGTGATAAATCATGTTTCCTTAAACTAAAGCCCAATATAATCTCATATAACATACAGTGAATCCTCATTATCCAGATTCCATATCTGTGATTTCACCTATTTGCAAAATTTATTTTGTAACTTCAAAATCAATAATCATGGCATACTCACAGTCATCCCAGAACATATTCAGAGGTAAAGGGGAACATCTTGAATTGCCAGACATGCATGTGCCCAGCTGAGGTCAAACAAGACAATGCTCTGCTTCTTGTTTCAGCTCTCATACTGTGAGCAAGTGTTCTTTTCATGGTGTATTTAGTGCCATGTTTTTTATATTTTTGTGCTTTTTTCATTAGTAATTCACTTGACTGTAAAATACTCTATCGGTTTTTTTTAAAATTTCTGAAGCACAGTTATTTGACATATGGATTTTTCCCAAATGACTCTCTGTCAGGATGTTTAAGGAAACCAATCCCATTGAAAGAAACAAAAATTCATTTCTGAAGATAAAACTGTAGACTCCCAACAGCATTACCTGTGAGGACGGGGTGGCGCAGAAAGCCTTAGAAGGTAAGTGTCTGGAGGACAAGCACTTACATGACAAATACAACTACAAACTACTAATATAGTGTAGGGCTTTTTTTAAAATATTAGCTTACACTGTGACTTCAGCATGCTGCAACAATGTCTGCAGAATGCCAAAAACATCCAGATGGAAGTAGAGAACTCAGCCGCTACCACATGCTTCATCTGCACCGATGTCTTATGGAGACAGCCAGCACGGATCTCTGGGGCCTGGAAGAGTTGCCGGGCATGAAGCCAGAGGGGAGAAATATCGCCAATATATGTTTAAATTAAATTAATTAACATTTATATAACTCTCTACATGGTATAAGTAACTTCTATCAAATATAGTGTCTCATTTAATCGGAACAACCACCTTATAAACTAGGTAGTATTATTTGTCCAATTCCACAGCTAAAATTTAAGGCTCAAAAAAATTTAGATTACACAGCTAATAAAGAACGTAGTCAGGACTTGAACACTGGTCTTCTCGTATCATCAACAACAATGATTGAGAGTTTACTTGTGCCAAGAACTTCTGATCCCGATGAAACCATACCCATATTATCATGGAGAGCAAAAACAAACATGTATGGTTCATATACCCTTACATACCTTGATTTTCATATATATATGAAGATATACATTCACTTTTCTGTATTCTTGCAAAAGAACATAGAAAAGCATTTTCTATGTTCTTTACAGAGAACATAGAAAAGCAAGAAAAGGAAAGCAATACAGGTGGAAAGGTAAATTGGATCTGTTTAAAATTCAATGAATTTTGTTCTGTGAAGCCCTAATACTTAAAACATGAGCCCCGACAGGTTTTGCATACCTTCCTGGACTAACCACACCTATTAAGGCATATGCTCCAGTGAAGACAGACAATAATAATCCAATATGTTTCTAAGATTCACAAGTTGACAACGTGGGGCAAGTTGCCAATTTTACATTCCTGAAAATTATTCTAAGTAATGGACCCAGTTTAACGGTATTATGCTCCAGATCTATTCTTGTTCCTAGAAACATCCAGATCA
The DNA here is from genome assembly GCA_963574415.1 of Tarsius wallacei. Lineage (NCBI taxonomy): Eukaryota > Metazoa > Chordata > Mammalia > Primates > Tarsiidae > Tarsius > Tarsius wallacei. The sequence continues at coordinate 26,254 of CAUYQG010174718.1, forward strand.
ATAGAATTCTGTTTGCACTTTTTTTTCACCAATATATTTTTATTCACCTTGCAGGTCCTCACTTTGGCCATAGCTACTTCAATTTACAGGGCAAAAAGACATGCATAGAAACACAATACTGAGCGTAGGGTAGCCAGTTTCTGCAGATTGAAAAGAGAGGAACCAAAGCTGCCTTCAGTAATGAAAAGAAAACAGTGTCAGATGATAGACATCACAGCCATGTTCAGCAAGTTTCGAAGCTTCATGGCAACTAGAAAATAAAAATAGGTGAATATATGAAGGATACAGCAATTCACTCATGTGCTGGGGTGAACAAAACTTCCTAAAGCCTCATGGTTCAAACCAAATCTCATACCCAGGGCATACTGATTTTTTCAGAAATGTCAGTAACCACAACTTACACTTCCTCTCACTGAAAGATGATTTTTTTTAGTATCAACACATATTCACAGATGCCTATACCCAACCCTTGCCTGAACTTCCAAATTCTAACTATTCATCAAGTTCAGGAAAAAAAAGATTGTTCATTGTTTCCAAGAAGTCAGATTTGGGGGTGATTATGTACAGTCTCAAGTGCTAACTATATAACCCAATATGAACATATAACTGATGACTTATTTACACAGGCATTATATTTATTTTGAGTATTCATTGTAACATGAATCATATATATTAGAACTTCATAACCTTACATAATCATGTGCATGAAATAATTACTTTATACCCTTCTCAGAATATCTATCTCCATGGCAAACACTGTCATCATCTTCACATGCTTGAAAAACACAATTTCTCAAATCAGAGGTAAACAAATTTTGGCTGGTGGGCCAAATACAGCCTGCAGCTCATTTTTGTATGGCCCATGAGTTAACAATAATTTTAAGTAATTTTTTAAAAATAAACAAAAAGAAAGAAGACTATGCAACAGAGACTATATTGAACTGCAAAGCCTAAAATATTTACTATCTCACACTTTAGAGAAGTTTGGCCACCAGTTTTAAATAATGAGTTGCACATAATTGTCTTTCATTTGTGTTATTTAAAGAGGTTGCAACATTACAATGCCATACCTGAGTTCAGCAATGGGGGCTTCTATTGCTTGCCATTGATGGTGACTGCCTGAAGCACCCTGTAGAGAACCCGGAGGTCATGCTCAAATGTGCCAGAAAGGACGTTAGTATCGAGTAGTGATGATCTATGGAAGGAGAAGGGTGAAATGGAGGTGCAAGTCCTACACATTGCCTTCCCTGCCTTAGCTCCTGGAGGAAGATTTTTAAAGTGTGATTATATTTATACATGCAATTCAATATGCACAAATAAGAGACAAATACATTAACAATGCAAGACTCCATGATCAAAATGCCAGCCATAACCTGGAATAGATCATGGACTATTCCAGCCATAACATGGAATATTCAGTAGGTGACTAAAGTTAGTTTTGTAGAGCTGCATATATAAAACACTTATACACCCAGAAAATCCTGGTCATTTTTCCATTTAGAAGCTACACAAGCGCGAGTGAGGGGTGAACTTGGGTGCTCTGAAAATACCAGAGGCTCCACGGTTGAGCTTTCCAATTAGGCATGTAGATCATTTTAGCAAATATTCATAAATAATAGAAGAGTGTTACCATACCCAAGGAGGGCCTAGCTGGCTGCTTCCTTACAGCAGATTACATATTTTCACGTGCCAATTCTCTTACCCTACTAATGGAGGAAGGGAAACCAATCTCCAAAAAGAAAGGCCCTTCTTGGGCCTGCAGTTTCTAGGATGAGATCAGTAAGTCGATTCCCTTTAGCTGAGACAAGGACATAAGCCAGAAGCACGACATTCCTGTCGTACTTCAGTTTCAAAAGCACAGCACGGTATATTTCTGTGGCATTGCTTCAAAATGTATTACCTCATCAATTCATTTCTGAAAAAGTCAAAATAGTGGAGGCAGTCTATTTTGCCAACATTTTGAATCAAAGCTGTTTTGAGTTCTTCAGGCACCAGAAAGCAGCGTTACTTAATGAGTCGCATCCTCTCCCAGCACTAGTGCAGCTTTTAGGTTCAGAACGAAACACGATATATGTATTCACTTGTTCATTCATTCACCAAATACCAATCGAGGGTGGACTGGCTGTCAGATACTTTAGTCAGATACTCTGGAGGTACAGGAGGGGTCAAAGCAGTCCCTAGACCCACACTCTAGGAGAGGCAGATGAGGAAACAAATAAATGAGAGGGACCAGGTGCTCAGTGCCCTGACAGGAAAAGCTGGAGGAGTGGTGAGAATAAGGAAGGGGCACTTCACCCACACATACGAGGACAATAAATCAGGACAGGCCTCTGGAGCGGTCAAAGTCCTTGCTGAGCCCAAAAGATGAAAAGCTGAACAACATGACTTGATTGCACCAGCACCCATGTACTCAAGGCAAAAAGATGGCTATGAACACTGGATCTCCACAGGGCAGTGGGGACATCAAGGGGAGTCCATTACCCACCAAATGGCTCCAGGTAGCTGTGCGACAGCAGGGACTAGGTCACTCCCCATTTTTTTTTTTTTTTAGCGCTGGTCAACTTCATGGTTCACTTGTGTTCTCTCTCCTCAGAAGACCTATTTGTTTAAGTCCAAGACCTAAAGATGATAACATAACAATAAAAAAAATTAAACAAGATTATCCCCAGTTCTGGGGAAAGGACAACCCTTTTTCATGGTCTCTCTCCCAACCCATGGAGTGAGGGAACTTCCTGCTTCTCCCCCATAAAACAGCAGCAGTAATGGTAACCTCATGATGGGTCCAGCCTTCAGCATCAGGTCCTCATACTGCCAGTGGGCAGAGACAGGGATACAATGAGGAAAAGTCCAGCATCCAGATAAACATCTCCCCATTTCAGCTTGGTCCCTAAGAAATCGTTTTCTTAACCTTGGCCTTTTACCTGTCCTAGTCAAAAGAAGAACGATGCTCCTTGCAGTAAGTAGTTTCTCAATGTGCCCCTGCACGCTGCAATGTCAGGTGGACCTCCTTAACCATGCAAGGCTAGCTCCCTGCTGTTATCAGGGCCCTTTGATCTCCTGGAAGCCCAGCAGCCCATAAAGTTGTTGACTGTGATAGTCCTACCCAGTAGGGACAATGAACTCAGGCTCTTTCTTGAGCAGTCAGGTTAGGAGGTGCAAAGCTGGACAAAGGAAGCAGAACCTCCAGGCTACAGTGAGGACAGGAAAGGAGGACGGGGCTGGGGGTAGAGGAGAGGCAGGAGGTCACCCGTGGTGTCTCGTTTGAGAGGCTGGAGCCCACGGCTGAGTGTTATTTTAGAATTTGTTATGTCATGCCAGCACAGCATAGCCTTCCCGCAGTCACCCCCCTGCCAGGGGGGAATTGGGCTAATTATGTCTCCAGGCAGGTATTCCCCTAGTTAGGGGAACACAGAAATAAGTAGGAAAGTTGCTGTAGAGAGGAAACTGTGGGCCATGACAGGACAGCACCTCGAAAGCCTGTCCTCCCCAGAGTCTTTATGTTCATATTTCAGGATGAACTGTGAGAAGCAGGACAGAGGGGACTTTAAATGGGATTAGTTAGGAGTCTCTCTCATTATAGGTGTCAGAGCTGGAAGGAATCTTAAATCAACTCATCTAGTCTCAACCTCTTTGATTTACAGATGAAGAAACTGAAGACTTAAGATATGACAAGACTCAATATCTCGCAGTGGGAGAAGAAGGGCATACATTCTATTGCCAAACTTTCTGCTCAAAGTTCTTTTCACAGAATCCTTCTGCCTCAAATTGCTTACCACCCTGTATTTGTTTGCTAGGGCTGCCATAACAAAACATTACAGACTGGGTGGCTTAAACAACAGAAATGTCTCAGTTCTGGAGACTAGAAGTCTAAAATCAAGGTGACAACAGGGTTGGGTTCTCCTGAGGCCTCCTTCTTCGGCTTGTAGATGGCTGTCTTCTCCTCGCATCTTCACAAGGTCGTTCCTCTGTGCACGTCTGTGCCCAAATTTTCTTTTCTCGTTAAAGACACCCTATCATACAGGATTAGGATCTGCCCTAAAGCATTCATTTTAACGTAACCCTTTTAGGGCTCCATCTCCAAACACGATACATTCTGAGGTTCTGCAAGTCATTTCAGCCTCTAACACTCCCCCACAGTCTCTTTTCAGTTTCCTCTCTGTAACTTACTTGGCTAGTGCCATATTGACCCTGTTGCTCTGATGAAAGCTGATTGGACAGGGACCAAGGAACTCCTGGCCTTTGAGCTCCTGGAAGCCAAGCAGCCCATAAAGTTATTGACTGGAGGCTGGGCCTGGTGGCTCACACCTATAATCCCTAAAATCCCAGCACTTTGGGAGGCTGAGGTGAGAGGATTGCCTGAGCCCACGGGTTCGAAACCAGCCTGGGCAACTTGGTGAGACCTCAACTCTACAATAGAATAAAAAAAAAATTAGCCAGATGTGATGGCATGTGCCTGTAGTTCCAGCTACTTAGAAGGCTGAGGTGGAAGGATCACCTGAGCCCAGCACGTCAAGGCTGC
>CAUYQG010174727.1:0-25818 GCA_963574415.1 Tarsius wallacei
AAGGTGTTGGCAGAGTTAACTCCTCTGTGAAGGCCCGGGGGAGAATCCTTTTTTCCTCTGCTAGCTTTTGGTGGCTACAGACAGTCCCTGCTGCTCCTTGGCTAATACCTGCATAGCGCCAATGCCTGCATCCATCTTCACATCTGCCCTGTGTTTCTCCTCTGCTGTGTTCTCCTCTTTGTATAAGGACACTTGTCATTGGATTTCGGATCCACCCAGTTGATCCAGGATGACCTCATCTGGAGATGCTTACTTTAATTACATCTTCAAAGATCCTTTTTTCCAGACAATGTCATATTTACAGGTACCAGGAGCTAGGATATTGACATGTCTTTTTTTATTGTTATTTTTGAGTCGGAGTCTCATTGTTGTCGCCCAGGGCTGGAATGCAGTGCCGTGGTGCTCACGGCCACTGCAGACTTGACCTGCTGGGCTCAGGCGATCTTTCCACCTCAGCCTTCCAAGTAACTGGAATTACAGGCACGTGCCACCATGCCTGGCTAATTTTTTGATTTATTGTAGAGATGAGGTCTCGCCAAGTTGTCCAGGCTGGTTTCAAACCCTCAGGGCCCAGGCAATCCTTCCGCCTCAGCCTTCCAAGTAGCTGGAACTACAGACACATGCCACCAAGCCTGGCTAGTTTTTATGTGTGATTTATTGTAGAGACAAGGTCTCACCAATTTGACCAGGCTGGTCTCGAACCCCTGGGCTCAGGCAATTCTCTCACCTCGGCCTCCCAAAGTGCTGGGATTACAGGCTGATCCACCGCACCCGACCCGGACATGTCTTTAGAAATCATCATTCACGGCCAGGCATAGTGACTCATACCTGTAATTCCAGTACTTTGGGAGGCTAAAGTGGGAGGATTGCTTGAGCCCAGGAGTTTGAGATCAGCCTAGGCAACATAGTGAGACTGCATCTCCACAAAAAAAATAAAAAATTGGCTTGTCATGGTGGCGTATGTCTGTAGTCCCAGCCACTCAGGAGGCTAAGGCAGAAGAATCGCACAGGAGGTCAAGGCTGTAGTGAGCTGTGACTGTGCCTCTGCACTCCAGCCTGGACAACAGAATGAGACCCCAACTCAAAAAAGAAAGAAATCACCATTCAGTCCACTATAGCCAGGTCTGCTGAGGTCACAGCGATAGCCAGGCTGGATGGCACTGCATGACAGCTTTAAAGGGCTATTTGAAAAGCTACGATAACTATAATATGAAGCTTTATCAAACCTTCTAAAGCTTCCCAGCCATGAAATTTAATACACATGAAATTCAGAAGATTAGAACTGCATAGAGAGACTTAACATCCCCGGGAATGGCTATCCGTCCTTGGGGACAGAAGGCACTAAGGAGAGGAGTCGTGTACCTGGGCCAGGGCCAAATGTGGATACAGGGCATTGAGGAACTGGGATTCCCCACTCTTCTTCATCCAGCCTCCATTGTAGAGGCTGTATGAGCCTCCCTAGCCCTAAAGGAGGGTCCACAAAACGACCGTGTTTCTCCCTTCCTATAAAACAGGAGCTTTAGAAGGGCTAGTGACCTTGTGCCTCAGTGACAGGCTTAGCTAAACTCCCAAGCCATACTTTGTAGAGGACACTTAAAACTCCTCAGAGAGGGAAAAGTATTGAGATCAGCCTTACTCGTGCTAGTCCATCCTTCTCCTCCAGCTGACAGGCACGCCGAGAGATGTTCGAGGAGCTGCCAGAGACAAATGGAATTCTCCTTTCAGAGCATAACACCCTTTGGTCCTTTCTGCCGTCTGCTCAAGGCAGAACAGGAGCTATAAATTCCACCGAAGGTTCCATCCATTATTTGCTGAGTGATGACAGCGAGAGGATTCTAAATTGTAGCAGAGGCAGCAGGCATAACCAGGACGAGATTTGGAGCAGCTTAAGGAGCATTCATCTTGGAAAGGTCACTACGGACATTGCCCTGTGACCCAGCTTGGGTGAAAGCAGAAGGGTGTGGAGCTTGCGCTCCTATTGGTGACCCTGCTGCTACTGGCTAGCCCAAAGGGGGCCACAGGCCCTCATCTACCCAGGGAGAAGGTGGACAGTGAGAGGAGGGGCAGGACTGGTTTTGAGAAGATCAGAGTCTACAGAGTGAGAGGCAGAGGGGAGAGAGAGAGACTGGCTTCCTTTCAGTATTTGAAATAGGAGTGCCCTAGAAAAGTGTTCCTGTAGGATCGCTGTACTCATGTGTGGGTCCTGCTCCTGGTCAGTGGGATATTGTTATGCAGAGAAGGGGTGTGTGAAAGGAACACTGAGAAATCAGGGTATCTTAGGTTCTTAATCCCAAATGCAATGCCACCCAAGGCTGTGGGGTATCAGGGGAGTCCGTTTTCGCATGACTGAGGGAAGATGGAGCACCAAAGGGTTGTCTTGCTTCGAAACTCCTTAAGTCTCTGAGTTGGCGTCCCTATGACATCTAAATTCAGTCCAACATTCAGGGCACTTTTTTCTTTTTTTTTTTTTTTGAGTTGGAGTCTCACTCTGTCACCCAGGCTGGAGTGCCGTGGCACACTCAAGGCAACTCCAGCATCGACCTCCTGGGCTCCGGTGATCCTTCCACCTCGGCCTTCCAAGTAGTAGAACTACAGACCCACACTACCACATCCAGCTAATTATTTAAAAATTTGTCGTAAAGACAAGGTCTCGCCAAGTTGCCCAAGTTGGTCTCGAACCCGCGGACTCAGACAATCCACTCGCCTCAGCCTCCCAAAGTGCTGGGATGACAGGCTGAGTCACCGAGCCCGGCCAGAGCACTTTACACATCCACTTCCATCTCCTTGTAGCCCTTATCATTTCCCAGCACAAATCCTGTTTCCCAGATAAGCTCATCAGCTTGACCCCATGTGACCTTCGGGTTCCAAGATTCATAATTGGTACAGGGGGATTTTTTTCTTTTTACTACCTTTCACTCTTAAACGATCATCTTATCTCTTCAAACTCCTGTTCACTAATCGTCTATTTTTAGAGGCTGATTGATTTTTTAAAAAATTTTTGATCAGCTCATTCAAATTGCTATTCAGTTTTTACAGCCTTTCCTTCATATGTTTGGTGGAGTATGGCAGTTTTAAATTAAAAGAAAAACATTATTATCTTAAGTTTTTTACATGCCTTTAAAACCTTTCATGTGTATTGTCTAATTCCACTGCAGGTTTCTCAGCAGTTCTAACTTCTTTTAGTAAATGAGACAATGCTGAATGTTTTACGGCTGATTTTTAAAAGTTGCCAGTCATCTAACCATCCAGTGGTATAGTATCAACAAAGTACTTAGCACAGAGTGGGCATCCAATAAATATTTTTATGTGACTATATAAGCAAACTAATGCACATCTTTTTCAACCATAATGACACACATATGTGAGGGAGAACAAAAAAAAATGGAATTTATTTATTAAGAATTCTGTATTTATTCTTACTTTTTTTTTTTTTAATTGGTGTTTCACTTCATCGCCCAGGCTGGATCGCAGTGGCATGCTCAAGGCCACCGCAGCCTTGACCTGCTGGGCTCAAGCGACCCCTCCACCTCAGCCTTCCGAGAAACTGGAACTACAGGCGCGCACCACCACGCCCAGCTAATATTTTGATTGATTGTAGAGATGAAGTCTTGCCACGTTGCCCAGGCTATTCTCAAACCTGTGGGCTCAGGCAATCCTCTCACCTTGGCCTCCCAATGTGCTGGGAGTACAAGCCTGAATCACCGCACCTGGCCTACTTTTGCATGTTTAAACAATTCAGTCACCTTCAAAGTACTCTCTGTTTGATGCAGGACACCTATCGAGATGCTTTTTCCACTGTTCCAAACAGTTTTTGAACTCGTCCATTTCGATGCCTTTCGGTGCTTCTGCCTTTTTTTGTTTCACCTCTTCCATATCAGCAAAACGTTTCCCTTGGAGGACTTCTTCATTCAAGGAAACAAAAAAGGTCACTCGGGACAAGATCAGGTGAGTGGGGAGGGTGAGGCTTAGAGGTCATGTTGTTTTTGGTTAAAAACTGCAGAACACTCCATGTAGTGTGGGCGGGTGCCTTGTCATGGCGGAAAAACCAATCACCTGTTTGCCACAACTCAGGATGTTGCTTCTGCGAATTGTGAGCTTTCTCAAAACTTCGAGATAAAACTTTGGTTGACTGTTTGATCTGGAGGAACAAATTCTGAGTGTACTACAAGGGACTTGCCCTCCAAAAGATAATTCCAGGTATCTGGGGTTCTCCCCTCCTATACATATATGCACACATAAAAACATCAAGCAGTCTTTCTCCTCTGTTCAACCTGATGACTGTTAACACATGGCAAAAGCATCAAAAATAAAGAAATAAACCTAACAAAGATATCTTGGTGGTTTACTAGTTCAACACCATGTGGTCATTTATTTGCCCAAATAAGCTTTACTTGCAATAATGCACATAAGAAATGGTTGAAGCAGTTGAAAATTTTTCATATGAATTGCTTCTGTGCATATATTCATAAAACCTGAGATGAAAACTCTAAGATTAGATGCTCATCATTATTTCAGAATGGGCCAGGAGCAGTGGCTCATTCCTGTAATCCCAGCACTTTGGAAGGCCGAGGCAGACCAGCCTGAGAACACAGTGAGACCTCATCTCTAAAAAATTGTTTTTAAATTAGCCAGGCATGGTGGCAAATGCCTGTGGTCCTAGAAACTGGGGAGGTTGGAGCGAGAGGACCACTTGAGCCCAGAAATTTGAGGTCACATTGAACTATGATCATGCCACTGCACTCCAGCCTAAGTGAGAGAACAAGACCCTGTCTCTGAAAAAAATAAAATGTACGACTTCTAACAGGAAATCTTGGTGTCTCATATTGAAAAATATACATTTTATCAGAACTCTCAGTATCATTTCCATGTTTATTATGTTATTCATAATAGATATTACTTATTATGATCCTGAATTAATAACTACAGATTAATATAGTGAATGTGAAGTTTTCTTTCTTTCTTTTTTTTTTGAGTCAGAGTCTCACTCCGTCGCCCAGGCTGGAGTGCAGTGGCACGCTCATGGCCACCCCAGTGTCGGCCTACTGGGCTCCAGCGATCCTTCTGCCTCAAGTTTTCTTATAAAATGAGTTTGAAAAAAATTTAAATAAACTCTCATTTAGCCATAGTTCATGCATCACTGTTGGCACTTGGGGTGGCTGGAGTGTCTTAAATACGAGAAACTTCTGAGATGTCCCTGGGGACTTGGACTTGAAGGCCAGCCTCTTAAAAATATGCTTGGGAACCTCAAATTTAAACTTAACCCTATTGGTACAGATTTTTTTTGTTAGTTTGTTGTGTTTTTGTTTGGAATTTTTCTTATATGGTACAAGAGTTAGAAAAACTGTAAAAATTAACATTAGTTGATACATCCGAAATAAATAAAAGCTTGTATTCCTTAAAGTATCTTAACAATTGGAATATCTTGAGCATCAACATTTCCCAAGGTATTCTAAATAAGATGCATCTTATGCACGATTCTCCTCATCAGTTGCAGTTTTTGACAAAATTTTCAAGAAAGCCAAGCCTGTCCCCTTTCTGCACCTGTTTCATCTCCCCATTCCCAGCCACTCAGGCTTCTCTTGTGAGTCCTCGTGGTTTCAGAACCACGCTGACCCTGTCAGCAACTTCTCTGCACAACAGTCTTTGGGATCTGCAGTGGGAAGGTGGGGCAGGGGTAGTGATTGACATTCTAGAAAAGAACTTCAGGGAAAGGATAATGTCTGAGAACAGTCTATTTCCAACGGCTAGAGCTGAAGAAGCACCAGGAGGAGACATCTTTCTTTATCAAACAAACCTTAGCATTACTGATTAGTAGATATGCATGAGGTGAGCCTTTTCCCCCAAAATTGTATTGATAAAAGAAGGAAAAATGTGAAAGGAAAGAAGAAGAGCCCGCAGACGACCCCCTTGAAGACTTCCCAGGCAAGCGCCATACTTTCCTGATGGATTCCAAACTGCAGTTGACCCTTGAACAAGGCTGGGGTTAGAGGCACCAACTCCCTACACGGTCAAAACTCCTCATGGAACTTTTGACTCCTCCAAAATGTAACTACCACTAGCTTACGGTTGACCAGAAGCCTCAGTGATAATCTTCACAGTCAATTAAAACCTATGTTCCATGTTATATGGGTTACATACTGTGTGCTTACAATGAAGTAAGCTAGCAAAGAGAGAATGTTGGCAAGAAAATCATAAGGAAGAGACTATGTAGGTACTATTCATTAACTGGGCATGGATTATCATCAAGGTCTTCATTTTCGTTGTCTTCACACTGAGTAGACTGAGGAAGAGGAAAAGGAGGGGTTGGTCCTGCTATCTCACGGGTGACAAGGCGGAAGAAAATCCACAAGCAAGTGGACACAGGCAGTTCAACGCCATGTTGTCCAATAGTCGCTAGCACTTGATGAATATCCCTTTTCGTGAGAAACAAGAAAGATGCTGACGGAATTCTAGGATAACAGGTTATTTTCCCACTATTTTATATTTAATTTTAAAAAATAATTTATTTTAAGGATGTGGAGAACAATTCAGGATTAGGTATACACATGGACACCGTGTAGGTAAAGTTTGGGCCTCCCTTTGGTCTTCACTTTGCCTGGCTTGAGATCAGGTACGCTTGTTGATGTTGTATCCCCCCCCAACCCCGCCCCCCCACCCAGGCAGTATCCCGCTATGCCAATTCCTTTCTTATAGTATTATGGTAAGTGCTCAGGGTCCACTTATGAGTGAGAATATGTGATATTCTGTTCTTTGTTTCTGTGACAGATCACTGAGTGTGATAGACTCTAAATCCATCCAAGTTGCTGTGAAATCCGTATGTTTGTCCTTCTTTAAGGCTGCATAATATTCCATTGTTTATGTTACCACATTTTTTTAATCCAGTCCAGTTTCAATGGGCAACACAGTTGGTTCCATGTTTTTACTATGAATAGTGCTGCAATAAACATGCGTGTGCAGGTATCTTTTTTATAAAATGATTTGAGTTCCTCTGGGTATATTCCCATTAGGGGGATTATTGGGCTACATGGAAGTCAATTTCTAGTTCTTTTAGGAATCACCACACTGTTCTCCATAGAGGCCGAACTAGTTTGCATTCTCACCAGCAGTGTAGAAATGTTCCCTATTCTTCACATCCTCACCAGCATCTGTTGTTATTTGTTTTATTAATGATGGTCATGCTTACTGGGGTTAGGTGGAATCTCAATGTGGTTTTGATTTGCATTTCTCTGATGATGAGTGAGGCTGAGCACTTTTTCATGTGTCTGTTGGCTGCCCATATATCTTCTTTTGAGAAATGTCTATTCATGTCTTTTGCCTACTTATTAATGGGACTGTTTGTTTTTTTTCATTTTGGCACATTTGAATTCCTTGTAGATCCTGGCTGTTAGGCCTTTGTCAGATATACAGTTGGCAAATATTTTTTCCCATTCTGTGGGCTGTCTTCCCACCCTCTTGATAGTTTCTTTTGCTTTGCAGATGCTTTTCAGTTTGATGAGGTCTCACTTTACTATCTTATCTTTTATGGAATGGACATATAGGGTTTTGATCAGGAATTGGTTGCCTACTCCAACTTCTGTAAGGCTGTCTCCTGCATTTTCTAAGATTCTTATAGTTTGAGGTCTTACGTTTAGGTCTTAATCCATTTAGAGTTGATTTTTGTGTAGGGTGATAGGTAGGGGTCCTGCTTCAACCTTCTGCATGTGGTCAGTCACTGTTACCAGCACAATTTACTGAACAGGTTCTTCTCTCTCCAGTGGTTGGTGGTGGAGGTTTTGTTGAAGATGAGTTGGTTGAGACATTGAGATTTTGCTTCTGGATTCTCTATCCTGCTCCATTGGTCCATATGCCTGTTCTTATACCAATACCAGGCTGTTTTGACTATTGTAGCCTTATAGTAAAGTTTAAAGTCTGGAATTGTGATACCCCTCACTTTGTTTCTTTTGCTAAGAATTGTTATTTCCCCAATATTTTAAAGAAGTTACTCAACTTTTTCCTGTACAAAATGTCTTCTTTGCCCTCTAACCGCTTTTAAGATTTTCTCTTTACTAATGATTTTAAATCATCTTATTAGGATGTCCCTGGTATAGCTTTTCTCATGCACTTGAAGTCCACTCACCTTCTTGAATTGAAAACATTTTGATTATTTCTTCATACAATTTTTCCTTCTCCCCTTTCCTCTGATGATTCCAATTACATATGTGCTTAGGCTGCTTGAAGTTGTCTCACAGATCGTTAATATCCTTCTCATTTGATTTTGGTCTTTGTCCTCTCTGTGTTTCATTTTTCTTTTCTTTTTTCTTTTCTTTTTTTTTAGAGATGAGGTCTTCCCAAGTTGCCTAGGCAGGTCTCTAACCCATGGGCTCAGGCAATCCTCTCATCTCGGCCTCCCAAAGTGCTGGGATTACAGGCATGAGCCACTGCACCTGGCCTGTGTTTCATTTTTCATAGTTCTATTGCTATGCTTTCAAGCACACTGATGTTTTTTACTCTGTCATATTTAATCTACTGTCAATTCTATACAGTGCATTCATCATCCCAGATATTATTTTTTCAACTCTAAAAGTATAATGATCTGGGTCTTTTTTTTACATCTTTTATATCCCTTTTTAATATACTCGATCTTTCCTCAACTTTCATGAGAATATAGGATATAGTTACAATAACTTTTATATTGTCCTCAGCTATTAATTTTATTGTCTGTCACATGGGGGCCTATTTTTACTGATTGCTTTTTCTCTTCATTATGGGTCATATTTCTGTGATTCCTTGCATGCCTGGACATTTTTGATTAGATGCTAGACATTGTGATTTTACCCTGTTGGGTGGATGATGGCTATTTTTGTTTTCCTATTAGTGTTCTTGGATTTTGGCTTGGGTCATAGTTCAGTTGCTTGAAAGACTTTATTCTTTTCAGCTTGTCTACTAAGTTTTGTCAGGTAGGATTAGAAAGAAGTCATTAGTCTAGGACTTATTTCGCTCCTCTATGGAGGTGATAACTTTTTGAGTACTCTGTGTGATATATTTTGAATGATGAGGTTTTCTGCTTTGGCTGGAAGGAACAAGAACTGCTCCCAGCAATATGTGACCTTCACTGATTGCTCCCTGTACTCCTTCTGGTGGTATTTTTTCCCAGCCTTAAGCAGTTTTCTTGCATGCATGGACCGATTTATACCTAACTGAAGACTTGAGAGGAACTTCTGAAGATTTCCAGAGCTCTTTCTCTGTGCTCTTCTTTCTACTCAAGGATCCTCCCCTGGACCCCTTAGGTGCTCTGACTCTCCAGATGGCCAGCTTCGTGTTGTCTACTCGTGTTGTCTAGTCTGAGCCAGACTGTTTGAGATCCCCCTCCCTGCACTCTAACTGAAAACGCTCTTCAGATGCCAAGCGGAGACAATCACAGTGCTCATCTCATAAATCTCACTGTCTCCTGTTGCCTGATGTTCAATATCTAAAAACCATTGTTCCACATTATATGTTTTATAATTATTTCATGGAAAAAGTAACCCCAGCTTGACTAGAGCAAAAATCTACATCATTTTTTTTTTTGGCTTTTTTGTTTGTGTTTGTTTTCATTTAAATCCGTCTCCACAAAACACTCAATACTAGTTTACTGCACACAGGGGACTCTTCATAAATATTTTGGACTGAAGAAAATCAATCTTAAAGAAAAAGGGACATCTGCTTGCATTTTGCTCAGAGGAAAACGTAACTGGATAATTTTGTGGTAGGCATAATTCTGAGATAACCAGTCCTATCCTCAACTTTGTTCCTGACAACTTCTGTGGCCTTAAGTTTTTATGCCTGAATTTTCACTTACAATAGCAATGGATACTACCATTTCTCTCTACAGTTAAGTAAGGTTTTTACATGCCATTTGAATCAAGACAGTCTTAACTAGCATTATATTGAAATTCTATATCTACTACCTTTAAAATGCTTTTATAATTGTGAAAATTATTTTATAAATTATTTATAATCAATAAAAGAGCTCACTTTGAACCATGCTCTGGAACTCATCTGATAAAGTCACCATCAGTAGCAACAATGAGGCTATATCTCTAGAAGAAAAATAAACAAAAATATTGCTCTGTTCAATGGTGATAATTGTCTCTGTTTTTACATGAACTTTAATGACTTAGTGGGTTCTCATTAATGAATAGCTCCATTTCCCCACAAAACATTTTTATGATATTTATTATAAACAGTCTATACACGTCTGCTGTTTAAAAAAAATACAAATATGTCAACTTACTGCAACCAATGTTTTCTCTACCCCTTCCCTCAGTTTATATCAAGTCACCTGGGGCATCTAAAAGGGCACCCAAAATAAAGAAAGTGAAATAGCACAGATACATAAAAGAATTCTGTATTTTCTCCAAAACCCATGTGCTCAGGTCTGTAGCTACAGTTGCCTGGTGTGTTAGAAAGCTTAGTTTCATTCCAGTAAGCAAATCCTCTCAGTAAAGGGAGGATTTATGGCTGGAAATATTAGCTTGGTATCATGCACCTCACCATCTACACTTTAGTCTGTGGAAGTTCAGGAAAGAAAATGACCTCCAAACACTGGTAGAGTGCATGTAAAAAATATTAACCTTACTTGACCCCCAATATTAAAATTAGATACATTATTGCTGTATGAGCTCTCCAAATCAGTAGAATTGGAAACATCAGAGAGCCTGTTAGAAATTAAGAACTTTGTAGGATTGTCCACTCAAGGTAAAATAAATGGATGGATGGATGACTGAATGGATGGGTGGGTGGATGGATGGATGGATAGATAGATAGATAGATAGATAGATAGATAGATAGATAGATAGATAGTTATAAATACAAGATCTCAGACCTCATCCAGAGCTACTAAATCACAATCAGCATTTAACAAGATCTCCGACCTCATCCAGAACTACTGAATCACAATCTGCATTTAACAAGATCGCCATAGGATTTGTAAGCCCATTAAAGTTTGAGCAGCACTGTTATACTTCCATCTTTAACTAAGTGGTAAACCTCTAGGGGTTTTACTCTAGATGAACCGTGTTTCTTTTACTCTAAGAAAGACAATAGCTTTCATCAACGCACAATAACCTTAGTGTTTAAGTTCATCTGATTTCTGTGATGACAAATGCAATTTACAGGAAAGTTTCATGTGAGTGAGAGAGAAGCTTTGGAAAACCCTTCAACAGCACAAGGATCTTTCTTTTCAGAAAGTGCGTCCCAGACTTTTGACTGAATTTCTACACAGGGTATGACTGCACCATATTAAAAAACTTAATTTCTTCATTGATTAGAATTTTTAAGAATTTTCTCAAGCCCTAATTTAAAATAAAACCAGTTTCACTGTACTGATGGAAGGTTGGATATAGTTATTCAAAATTCCGGCCATAATAATAGAAATTAGATTCAGAAAACATACTAGTTAGTCCAACCCCTTCCTGTTCCCCTTAAAAGGGAAGCAATTTGCAACAAATTGTGGAATTCATTATTTATCCTCTATATAAATGCTATACTGCCAGCTTCCAAAAGGAAGTTGTTATTTTTAAAGACCATATGTATAAAATAAGATTATTAAATTAAATTGCTTAATGTATACAGAAAATAAAATAAATATATCAACTACCTCAGCTATGTTTGCTGAAATTAAGCATTAAATTGGGTTCTTCACTTTATTAAATGCAAAAGAGGGAAAGGTTAAGGTTTAAAAAAGCAAAACCAACTATACAGCAAGTTAGCATTTTCAATATCAAGTATATAATCACAGTTGAGGATATTAATAACCAAATCGTCAATTTTGCTTTTTAAAACCTCATGCACAGATGATCAGTTTGAGCCAGATTTTTATCTGAGGGTTATATTTCTACAGTAAATGAAAGATGCTTAGATTTGGTTCAGTATCTGTCTTTCTTAACTAGCTATTGAATGAAGTCTAATATGTTTTTAAAATCTCACTGGCTACATTCCATGAGCTAAATGAATAAAAATTGTAAAAGCAAGGGTATAATTTAACTTTTTTAAAAAACACACACACAAAGCAAAATACTGGGTTATTGGCTTGGATTACAACTACAGTCTGACAATTGGTTTTGAAGAAGTTCAGATCTATGGGGAGTTATTATGCAAAGGACGGTGAATAGATATTGTCCATTTTGGTAAAGAATGAAGAGGCAATCAGCCTATCACTGCAAAAAGGTACTGAAGATCAATAATTTCCAGTCGTCTTTCAATTGTTCAGAGGGAAAGCATCTAGCCCTATCATAGAGTTGTCTAACCTGGCAAAATGTATGTACGTGGTGTGTGTGTGTGTGTGTGTGTGTGTGTGTGTGTGTGTGTGTGTGATCTAACACACACACACACACAAACATACACAACACATGCACACACATTTTACCAGGTTAGACAACTCTGTGCTAGAAATTAGATGAGAGAACTTCCTAACTATAAGAATTAGATTAGAATTAGGTGAGAGACCTTCCGAACTATAGAATTATTTAACAAGGAGAAGCTGGAGCTTGTCGTATTTCCTACGTTAGATATAACTTTAAGAGTTGAATACACAATAATCTTCCCAGATGTTGGAGATCAGTGCTTTTTGGAAATTAAAATTTGTGAACAATTTTGCTCTGCCAGGCCAGGGCAATTCTCCGGGAACCACATAACTTGGAGTAATGGAGCTTTGGCAGATACTCTCTACGCTTGTTTCCGATAAAACGTCTTTTCTCCCAAGTCCTCGTCAATCGAAGCCAGTTACGGAAGACAGCCCTGTAGACAGCACACTGAGATTGTGTCGCCCCGCCCCGCCCCACCCTGCCCCATCACCTTTTAACTGCAGCCTCTCCCTGGCCTTGTTCAATGCTCCCTTTTTCCTTGGCCATGTTAGACCGAGAAAATAAATGATTGTCCTGCCCTCATCTAAAACTCGAAAAATTCACCGTGGAGATTAAACTCTCATACTATGGTATCTACACTCACCAGTTAACTGAAGAGTCAAACAATCTAGCACTTTGTTTAGTAGAAGGCTGATAGAAGGCAATTATTTTGCAGTCTCCCTACATTTATATACTACCACTGGTAGGAGAAAAAATAACTCCCCCCTAGCTTACTGGGCACGTACTGAGCTAAGTGCTTTCCTTTCATACTTCATTCCTTACCTCCTTAAAGCTATCTGTGGGGTGTGCAGTATCGCTGTGTTAGGTAAAGAAGTAAACTGAAGTGCAATAGGTTGAATAACTTACCTGAGATCTTAAAACCTGTAAATGCCAGAACCGGGTTTCAGAACTTAGTTGTATCTGAGCCCTAAGCCTGTGATCATAATCTCTACACTACATGACTTCCCGCAAATAAACCTCACAAAGTTTCACTGTGAATCATAGTTGATGTAAAATAACTATTCACGAAGCTCTTCTTCCTATAAATAAGACTTCATTTTAAGATGACATGTTTGCTAGCAGCAGGCCCGGAGCTCGAAAAGAGAAATATTTTAATCAGATACCATTCATCCTTATAACTTAGCATTTCTGAATACTGTTTCCCCAAAAATATACATTTAAATATCCTCTTTTTTTCCCCGATCCTGATTTTTACTCATTCTTTTTCTGATTTCCATTGATGTCAAAACACGCATTACGATTAAGTACAGAGCAATGAAAGGTAAAATATTCCAGAATAACCAAAGACTGAAAATGCTGAACTTTTTCAGAGAATATGTATAGTAAATATTTGAAGATCACTTATTCGGACTTGAAAACTGTCCGATTACTTTTACCATCTGCTTTCACTGCTGCCTTCTTTCTCTATTATTTCATTTTTCCAGTAACGGTTAAATAGCAATAACTCACCTACGCTACCAGCTTTGGAGAGGGCGGGCTGGCCTGCAAGACAGTCCCCTTTTGAACATGTGCATACTGTCTCCTGACTGCCAGCGGAAGGCCATGCCAAAACAGGAACGTGGCAAGCTTTTATTGGATAATGTGCTTTAACAAATTAGTTTTTACCTCGGGCCAATGCATTTATGTATTCATCTTATTTTTTACAAATTTAAAACATGGAGATTAAATCAAATCGCCTTTGACAACCACCTTCAACTCTATTCTTACCATCCCCATAGATGGCTATCTCTATCACAATTTTACACCGATTTCTCACCCTCTGTTAATGCTTTCCCATAGACCATGGATCCAACAATACTGCATTATATTGTTTTTCACATGGCTATGTGTTTTATACATTATAGCTATTCCATAGCTTGCTTGCTTTCTTTCTTTTTTGAAAGCCGGATTTATCGAGAGGACAGAAAATCTCCCACAGTGGGAGGGGTCCCGAGGGGGTTGCCCCCATAGCTTTCATTTTTTTATCATACGATGTTCTAGAATTCAGCTCTTTTGCAAACATAAGTATGGCTCATTCTTTTAAACTGTTGCATAATCTTACATAGGATAAATATCAAGATTGAAGATCCTCCTATGCAGAAACATGTGAGTTCTTTTCAGAACTTTCTTATAACAAATATTGCTACAATAAACATCCTTTTCTATAAATCCTTATGTACGTGGGGTTGATTTTGAGAAGTAGAATTTCTGGGTTACGGTGTGCATTTTAGTTGAAGAGGTATTTCTGTGCTAGGAAGTTATATTAGGATCATAAAAGCTCAGGCACCAAAGTGAGAACCTCCTCAATCTTGGAATGAAGAGTTATAAGAACTCTATCAATTTGGCAGCAGTCATATTTGTCTGATGGAAAACACACTGTAGTGTAACTCAAAAGAAATTGAAACCAATCCTTTCTGCTGCTAATTAGAAGTAATGTAAGCCTCTCCGGATTTCTGTTTCCTCATCTGCAGTATTAGGAGATGGGGCTAGGTGATTTCTCAGAAATTTTCTAGATCTGCATGTCATATTTTTGTTCTTCAATTATTCATTCACTCAGCAAGAATGTACAACGACTGTGTAAGAATCTACAATGCTTTCCTAAGGACAAAACAAGAAACAATACCAGGAAACAAAGCAATGTATAAACAGATAGGCACTTAAACAAGCACCTATAGGCTACAAAATGTGTGATTTCAAAAGAAGCAGTACAAAAGCAAGCACACTGCTTATTTAGTCTGCTTCATTTGTCTGAATAAGGAAGCTGCTCAGAACACCTCTCTGTAAACACTACTGGAGTGACACTACTGCCCCACCCCTCAAACCCCTGTCACAGGGAGGCAGAAGGAAATTGGTTATACCAGATGCTTATGTGCCTATAAGTGGTCCTTGCGTGGAAGAGCTGTGCCCAGTCCTGAGACTTGGAGTTCCAAGCGTTGCTTTCCAAGCTCTCTAGATTCCTAGTTCCCCAGATTCTGTTTCAAGACCCATTTGCTCTAGTGTTTGCCCAAATACGAGTCCTCTCCTCACTACCCCATCAATGTAAGTAGAACACACACATGCCAAATCAAGAAGGGGTCACCAAAGGGAAGCCCGAGGAAAGGGCCTTCTCGGAAGAGACTTTGGTGAGGTTAATACTCATTAGAGGCCAAAAGGAAAACATAACCATGTTTATCTAGGATTTTAAGATTCCTTTCCTTTGGCCCTAGGCCCATACGTCTCTTCGTTTATTTAAGCTTTCTCTGAAGTCATCGTAGCTCCAAAGGCAAAAAGGACGATGTGAGGACAAAAAGATGAATCAAACCAGAGCCAATGTAACCTGTAACATGGGATTATCGGTCAGCTGAAAATAAATTATACAAAGTGTGGTTATATTGAAATGAGAAAACCACATGATAATATCAAGACTGCACTTAACGATCAGGACGCAAATAATGAAAGCCCTAACCAGGTCACAGGCATAAGTAAGTTCCTGTTTGATGGCGTTATCCTTGGTTCAATAAATCACAGTTTACTTTCAATTTAGACGGTGTCTACCCACACAACAAGGAAAAATTGAAGCACTCTCTGAGCAGGGGATTTCAAAGCATGATTTCACAAAACTTACATCAATGGTATTGTGTAAGTTTAATCTCAAATCTCAAAAACAGATTAATTTTAGAACACGTTATCTTTACACAAAGGAGAAACCAAAGAGGGAGAGAAAAAAACAAGTTTACACATGCATTTTACAAGGACTAGGCATTCTTAACATAATAAGGAAGTAATAACAGCTCGAAAAACAATAGAAATAAATATTTGGCGGGGCTCGGTGGCTCAGCCCGTCATCCCGCGCCTTGGGAGGCTGAGGTGAGTGGATGGCCTGAGCCTGCAGGTTAGAGACCCGCCTGGGCAACTTGGTGAGACCTCATCTCTACAATAAATCAAAAACGAGCCAGGCGTGGTAGTGCACACCTGTAGTTCCAGCTGCTTGGAAGACGGAGGCGGAAGGATCGCCAGAGCCCAGCGGGTCAAGGCTGCGGTGGCCGGGAGCGGGCGCTGCACTCCAGTCTGGGAGACGGAGTAAGACTCCAACTCAAAAAAAAAAAAAGAAACATTTGTCTAATTCGAGAAAATATATTTTGCCCATTTTAAATAATTTTGTCACAAAGTGTATAGGAGAAACAGGAAAATAGCATGGAAAGAACACTAGACTGGAAGTTAAGAAACTAGGTTTTAGGCCAGGCTTGGTGGCTCAGCCTGTCATCCCAGCACTTTGGGAGGCCGAGGCAAGTAGATTGCCTGAGTCCGCGGGTTCGAGACCAGCCCTGGCAACTTGGTGAGACTTCATCTCTACAATAAATAAAAAATGAGCCAGGCGTGGTGGCGCACGCCTGTAGTTATGGCTCCTTGGAAGGCCGAGGCGGAAGGATCACCGGAGCCCAGCAGGTCTACGCTGGGGTGGCCGTGAGCCTGCCACTGCACTCTAGCCTGGGCGACAGAGTGAGACTCCAACTCAAAAAAAGAAACTACGTTTTAACGATCGCTTTTTCATTAATTTGTAGCGTTTACTTACATAATTTCACTTCTGCAGACTTAAGTTTCTTTAGCTTTGGGCTTTTGCATGTAATTCTCATTAAAGACCAAAAAGAAAAATATAAGTATTTTTATCCAGGCTTTTAAGATTCCCCTCCCTTAGCAATGAGCATTGTGGAGCCTTTGACCTGTGGACCCTCCGTTTCAGTGTGAGAGAGAGGAAATGAAAATGATCTCTGGCTTACCTCGGCTTGAGCCCACCAACTGAGTCAATTGGTAGAACAGTGTCACCTAAAGGGTTCCCCAACAGGTCAGTGAAGTTTAAAGGAGCTTCATTATTCAGCAGACCATGTGTGGCTCTTTGTATACCTTACCTCACTATATGGGATTAATCCTCTTCCATCCATCATCATACTTTATGAACAGGGTCTTTCACGGATTTGACATTTGGGGATAATAGCAAATTAATCAGACGACTCAGACTTAGTTTCAATCTTCCATTTTAAGATCCCAGCTTAGTAAATTGGGGCCATTTTCTGACCATAAAAAAACTAATATGGTAAATATAATTTAATTTTTCTTTGGTTCTGTTCACTGTTAAAATTCATTTGTTTCTATGATGTAAAAGTTAATAATATCTGAGATTGATTTTTTTAACTCAATTTTTGCATCTTTCTTTATAAATGTGGAGTGTAAGAAAAAAAAATCCCGCTAGATTGTTAATCAGGGTATCACAGGCTTCTAAATTGATGCCATGATATTTATTTAATGAAAGTATCCATGCAAAAAAAAAAAACACCCCACTGAAATTCTATTTGTGACTGAGTTAATTTAGAATTTATTATAATTTCCGACTGATATTTCATGTTTGTATTGGCATCTTTAACCTCCAGTTTGTAGGTGTAAATTTTTTTTTTTTTTTTTTTTTTTTGAGTTGGTGTCTCACTCCGTCGCCCAGACTGGAGTGCAGCGGCCGCTCCCGGCCACCGCAGCCTCGACCTGCTGGGCTCCGGCGATCCTTCCGCCTCAGCCTTCCGAGTAGACGGAACTACAGGCGCGCGCTACCACGCCCAGCTAATTTTTTTGATTTATTGTAGAGATGAGGTTTTGCCTGCCCAGGCGGTTCTCGAACCCGCGGGCTCAGGCAATCCACTCTGTAGGTGTAAATTTTAATGCAAGTTATCTCTTTGATGCTCCCATGAGATAAGAAGAAATGATGCTTATTTGGTAAAATATGTAGCATAAGGTGAGTGATACTCCCCTGAAATCTTGCACAAGCTTAATAACCTAATCTTTCCTACATTCCCCTTTTCTCATATATTTTCTTTCTGATTAATTAAATCTTCTTTCACACTATCAACCCTTAAATAGCTATTTGCCTCACTCAAATCATTAATGATGCGTCATCTCTCACAGGTAAAGTTATATTCATTCAGTCACCAGAAAAATAAATAAAACCTTTCCTCATTCTCTGTGACTTCCCAAGTCAGAATCTCTCACTTTGCAAAGGCACTAAACACGGACTCTCCAGTTCTTCAAACACGTGAAACTATTAAAAGTGTTATGTACCCCAGCATAAAAGAGAAAGTCTGACAAGCCTGACAGTTGGCCTTTCTGTTCTATTCTCACTAGCCTCAGAGGTCCCAAAGGAACTGTTTGTTTCTCAAATCGAGAAATAATAATTTAAGTCTATTAAAATAAATAAATGAATCCAGAATGGGTCATTGTTGTTATTAACATCATTACCAGCCGGGCACGGTGGCTCACCCCTGTCATCCCGGCACTTTGGGAGGCGGAGACGGGAGGATTGCCTGAGCTCAGGGGTTCGAGAACAGCCTGGGCAACTTGGCGAGACCTCGTCTCTACAATAAATTAAATTAGCCAGACATGGTGGTGTGCACCTGTGGTTCCAGCTACTTGGAAGGTGGAGGCAGAAGGATCACCTGAGTCCAGCAGGTTGAGGCTGCAGTGGCCATGAGCATGTCACTGCACTCTAGCCTGGGTGACAGAGTGACACTCCAACTCAAAAAAAAAGAAAAGAAAAAAATATATATATCATTACCAGTACGAGTAATAGTGTCCATTAGAGATGATATTTGGGCCTCAAAAAGACAGACTAGGATTAACACTACAGAATACATACGTGTGTATTGACTGACTGCACTTTCTTAAAGTAATGGTGGGAAGGGGTGTGATACCCAGGTCCCGTTCTAAGGTAATGGTAGCAAAGATTGAGTGGAACGACTTGGACAGCAAAGAATGTGAAAGAGGAATTTCAGAGAGCCGTGTGGGAATAATTGTATTTTGCAAGATGTATCTTAGGTCTCGTTATCAGAGTAAAAATGTTCTATTCTACAAATGATTGACTATGGCTATTGAGAACGTGTAAGTCCTTCCAGATAAGTGCTTTGGCATGCCAGTCTTTCCATTTGCTACCTGCATAAGGTAGAAGATAGTATTAGTATTTCTGTTTTAAGGCTAGTAATAAAATGTTTCTGAAATACATTTTGCACATAAAAGTATTACATGCCCTATTGATTTGTTCAAAATAATCTTCACTAGAGCTTAGTTTGTTTGATTCCTATTGTGTATTGAGTGTTAAAATCAAAACATCAACCCACATCGTCAACCTACTTAAGAAAAATACCAAAAGGAAAAGAAAGAAAACATTCATGATGGAAGGGTTTCCATAGTTCGATTATTAAGACTATTCTGTTCTATATCTCTTCATATGACTCAGTATCAATCAATTCTCAGCAGTTGATTGTGAAAACAGGAAAAGAAGACACAACTTGCTTAAACAAAAGCAACAGAGTGCAAGAACAATGTGTCCACATTCCTAATCTTGCATTCAGTAACTAGACCCTTAGTGACTCCAATATGGTAGGTACTGCTTTAGGTCTCGGGACAAAGCAGACAAAAATTTTTGACCTATTCCACTCTCTGTTTAAACCTGTTTATGTAAATAATACAACAACATGGTGATCAGTTCCTTTATCACAGGCGGTACCACGGAATTACACTTTCTGCCAACACCGTCCAGAGCCACTGAGAAAGCAGTTGCTGTCATAGGAACGTAGGATAGAAAAGATAACTGAATATATACCTGTCTGTCTTGTCCCTTCCCCAGGTCATGCCCCTCCTAGCTTAACCTCTTTGAAGGACCTATTTACAAACATTAATACGGGTGGCTTTCGAGAAAACAAAACAAAACAGACTTTGCATTCAGAATCTTTAGCAGTATCATATTCTGGTATGAAAACAACTTTTGGCCTTTGGATCATTCCCAATCATTCTCATCTGGACGAAAGCCACAAGCCAGGGACTGGGTGGATGGTTAAGTAGTAACCACGTCTATTTGTTCCTCGCCTGCATTCTCTTATTTACCTTGCTTTTTTGGTGGCAAATAGGAGAAAATAAAGGAAGGGCAGTGGTGGGACCAAGTTCTTGGGAAAGAGGAGCTACTGAATCCTATCAAGAAGCATGTAGGGACCGCCAGAAGAAGATCTGGATGATTCTAGGGCTTTCACTTTCTGCCTTAGGGTGTAACGTCACCATGTTAGTTCCATGAAGACGACAAAAAATAAGCATCTACAGAGTCCTCTGATCTACCACCAAGAGGCACAAACTTTTTCGGGCAACCACTATGTAGCTCATACTTTGTATGGTTCATGGTGATAAAGACCATCTCTGCATTCAAATACTTACACAGAGCCTTGTAAGAAGAGAACATAAACATACAAAAATGCAAAATTATATTCCACTCCTACACCCACTGCCTACCTTCCATTCTGACCACTCTTGCCCAAGGATACAGAAAGCTAAAACAAAAACGTCCCATTTGACATGGATAGCAAAATGGCAATATCCTTGTAGCGCAATCCTCACGGCTCAATCAACTCATGTTTACTCAGGAGTCAAAGACATCTGGCACAATTAAAGAAGATTTGCGGTGGCTCCTGCCCACACAGGAGATTAAGATATAATAAGGAAGAAAAACAGAGAAAAATGCAATAAATGCAAACGTGCATAGGTAAATCACAGAATTAAAAGAACAAAACACATTGAAGGAGGATTATGTTTGTGTAAGAGAGAAAATGAATTCATCTTAAACTTTTAATCTTGATTCTTGACATTTTAGAGAATTGGTCATTGTTTTTCAACATGTATACGGCAAGCTATTTAAATTTAATGTAGTCTTGTTATTTTCCCTTCCACATCTAAATCCTTTGTGAGGCTCTCTGACCAAGTAATTTGTATTACTTCTTTTTTCTTCTTAGCTTTTCAAGCTTAACAATGCCTAGTTTTAATAGTAACTAGCAATGATAAGTCAAGGTGAAAAGGGAAATCTTACGTTGTAAAGGAAATGCTATCACAAAACAACTCTGAGATGACTGATGGGGGAGGAAGATCTGTAGACAGAAACCAGCATTTCCCAGGAGATCTTACATTTCAATACCAAGAAACTGCTTCAGACCTGGAACATCCATCCTGTCCTCTTTATAGAAAAATGATGATGGGATTATAATGGTTAAATTCTCCCAAATCACAGTGTGATGTGGTAGTTAAATGTTTGTCTCCACAAAATCCCTAGAGCTATTTGAAGAGTGAGTGGATGGACCTCGGGCTTAGTGGGACTCGAGGTATCTTCCAGCCTGTGATTCATGGAGTATCCTGGGCACTTGGCAGGCCAGAGTCAGTAACAGAGAATCAGTTCCATCCTCCTAGTGGTAGCCAAGACAAGAATGGATGATAATGACTGTTTCCCCATAAGCAGCAACCCATGTGTTTTCTAGAGGGTGTTTAAAAGCAGACTGACCACAAGTTGTGTCAGACAAGATACTCAGCACTATTCAGGAAAAACAAACAGCCCATGCCATTTCATTCATCCATTAACATTTCATTTGGGAGTCTCACTAAAACAGATTCGGTCTTTTTTTTAAAGTGTGAGGGAGTTAATAATATTCCGTACTGCGTGTGGTCACAGTGTACATGACAGGTACCAGGATATCACACAGAACAATCTCAGCCCCAGTGCTGCACCCGCATGAAAAGCTGGGTATCCAGGAAGCCTTGTCATGCAAGGCAAACAATTCACTTTAATAGCATGGCAAAGAAGAGGCCAGGGAGGCGGCCAGTTAATTTTTAAAGAAGAAAAAGGGAATGAGGAAAAGTGCAACGTAGAAAAATGTATTTCTAATTCATTTAATGAATAACAAGCTGGTGACAATAGGCTTTGTGATTGCCTTCATTTAATAGAATAGGGGGAAACAAGTAACATCCTTACATGCCAAAATCATTTTCCAGAGCTCCCATAAAGGTCAGTCAAATTCCAATGTCTAGAGCTTTATTTGTTTTAGGTAGTTCATGATGTAAGATAGCAGGAGAATGCATTTCTATGCCTGGACTCCATGTGAACCATTTCATCCCAAAGAAGAATCTTCAAGCAAATGTGTTTAAATTGAACTGCATTTGCATGGAACTTTCTATTGCTTTTCGGAGAGGGAAAAACAAATATTAAATACATGTGAACATTGAACTAATGAAATAGGCCAAATGTATAATAGTGATTCAATAATTTTAGTGTAAATTCACGGAAAATTAGTTTTTACTTTAAATTAAGAGATGTGTTAATTTTACTGAAATAGAAAACACTTTAAAACCTACTTTTATTAATCTCAGAACAAGACCGATTGCATTATTTGTCTGTACACATTGTTTTCTTTTCTTTGCACCTTAATCTCTCTAAACGAGAAACAGCTGCTTGTGTCTAACACGGATCATTTAGTTGATGTGGCTACTTGTGTGAGAAAAATTCAGATGTCTCCAAGCTGAACCATGGAGAGGTTGCCACTTTATTTTCAGTTATAATGCTTATCACTTCCAACCTAATCTTGCTCCATGAGGCCTGGAAAATTCTGGAGGATAATTTTCATCTTGTTGTGTGGAAATTTTCATTGGGAATGGACACATCTCGAATGCTAAAATGTGAACGAATGATCAAATTCATGTTGTTTGCAAATAGCGCTTGCTTTGCTCCTAATTATGAAGTAATGGGTCATAAAGATGAGTAACACACAAATCCCTGCTCTGGAAAAGACTCTACTGTAGTATCTAAGATAAAAAATAAACCATAAGTTCTTTTAACAGAGGATAAAGCATGTGGCAAAAAAATTCATGATGAAAGTTCAAACAAGGGAAAGGTTCCGAGAATTTGCTAGACCAGAGAAGGTCTCAACAGAGGATTGGAGACGGGTAGGGCACGTGGGGTCGAGGGAAGGACGAAGGGTGTTCCATGCAGAGTGACCACATGCATGATATGAAGACAGGCGGGGCACGTGGGGTCGAGGGAGACAGGGAGGGTGGTCCGTTGCAGAATGACCACGTGCACAGAGAGTGGGCACGTGGGATCGAGGGGGAGAGGGAGGGTGTTACTTACAGGGTGACCACGAGCATGGATATAAAGATAGAAAAGCACAGGCTGTGTCGGCATTCGTGAAAAGTCCGATCTTGTGAGGTGAATGTAAAAAACCACAAGAAAGGCACTGGAAATAAACTTGGGATAAGAGGCTGTAGGTAAATTATGGCAGCCTTGAATTCCTGACTTTATTCTGGGGTAATGAGACGTCAGGAAGAGGGTATGAGCGGAGGAGTGATAATGATCAGAGCTGGCTGTCAGAAGATGCGTATCATTAACTGTCTGCAGTGTGCAAAATGAGCTGGCAGGCTCTGTGGGCCCAGGTCAGAAGCAGCAGTGACCAAGTTTAGGGTAGTGACACAGAAATAGGAAGGTAGGAAAGATGGATCAGACCGAGGGAATCTGGACAACTAGGCAAATCATTTAATGCAGGAAATGGAAAAGACAAAATCACAGTTTGGCATCCAGGTGACTAGTAAACTAGCCTTATAATTCATCACCATAGGTAAGTCCAGAGGAAAATTAGTTTTGCATGGGAAATTGACAAACTCCACTTTGAACTCATAGAATTCAAAATGCTAGAGAGATAGCTGGGGGGGGGGGGGGTAGGATAACTGTATCTCCTTTTTCTTTCATGTAGGTAGCAAACTTACCACCCTGAAGCATCCTATGTGATGCTAACTCATTTGCCAAATCCTGTGCAAGTGTCTTGGCTGATCCCTGATTTAATTTTTGGCCATAGCTTCCCAGTCTCATTCTATTTACATTTAGGTAGAATCCATCATCCTGGCTCTTGATGTTTTTACACGTTTCCTTCTAAACCTAAACAGTATTTGTGAATTTCTCATCAATCAGATCTCCCCTCTTTCTTAACACCACCGTTCTAAAACAGTTCTTGCCCACTAAGTTTTAGCCCTTTATCTTAAATTTTACAAAAAGAAAAAAAAAATTTCCCCCCAACTCTGCTTTTTGTTTCTCTCCAGTTAGTGCACTTTAAATAAATGTTTGTCTTCCCCATTTAGAATTAGAAGAAACCATTCCATTTTTTCCAATGCTGCTTTCTGTATTTCTTTTTGTCGTTGATATTTGAGAGCAAGAGGATACGGTTTATTCGGACTTGATTTGGACTTGATCTGAGGAACTTACAAACCTGAAATTGTTATAATCGGTGCCCATCAAATGTGTTTGAAAAACGGTGTAACTAGCCAGGCGCAGTGGCTCATGCCTGTAATCCCAGGACTTTGGGAGGTGGAGGCAAGTGAATTGCCTTAGTTTAGGGATTCAAGACCAGCCTTGGCAACTTGGCGAGATCTCGTCTCTACAACAAGTCAAAAAATTAACCAGATGTGGTGGCATGCACCTGTGTTTCCAGTTACTTAGAAGGCTGAAGCGAAAGAATCGCCTAAGCCCAGCGGGTCGAGGCTGTGGTGGCTGTGAATGTGCCACTGTTCTCCAGCCTGGATGACAGAGTAAGACCCCTACTCAAAACAAAAGAAAAAAGAAAGAAAAACCGTTTAACTAAAAACTATAAACTCCCAAGGGAAAGCAAATAAAACAAACAAACAAAATG
Source organism: Tarsius wallacei (assembly GCA_963574415.1). Taxonomy (NCBI): domain Eukaryota; kingdom Metazoa; phylum Chordata; class Mammalia; order Primates; family Tarsiidae; genus Tarsius; species Tarsius wallacei. The sequence continues at coordinate 24,863 of CAUYQG010174727.1, forward strand.
AAGCCAATTAAAGGTCCATAGTGAGGGTCTTCTCACTTGCTTTTTCTCTGCATTTCTCCAACCCTGTTTTCTTCATCCCAGGAAAAAGCAGTTCATCGATTTATTTTTTAATTTTTATTTTTTACTTAAAAGTAACATAAGGATTTCGTCTCATCTTACTGTCTAGAATTTCTCATTTGAAATCTGCTTTTAATACTATTTGGCTAAATGCCCTAACGAAGCCATGAGTCGCTCCAACCTTTATGCACTCACAGCTGGTTTTACAAAGGCTTATACATGGAATGAAGAGTGTAATCATTGTCTTTGCATTGTAGGGCAGATCTTGAGGAGAAGGATTATCGCTTCTTAATTTTTATATGCCTCATGTCCACCACAGTACCTGGCATGTTATAAGAGCCCGATGCTTTGTGAATAAATGCATGAAGTAATGAATGTGGGACTGCTGCCGATAGACTTGTGGCTGTCCAGGAGTCCTTTGGAAGCATCATGGACCATGGTCAGGGTTGCTACCTGTTGTCTTCCTTTCTTTCCTGATAGTTTTCAATCTGTTGCATTATCCATGAAGCCAGCCAAGTGAGAATCAATTTAGAAATACATGAGATGACATAGGATTAAAAAAATCAAGGTGTGGAATGTTAAATGTATCTTATCAAACAATATTGTCAGTAATGTTTCCTTCATTTAAATTTCAATTGCGTTTACCCATTATTTTTCCTCTGTATCTTTTTCTTCTGATTTTGCAAGTAATGCTATTTGTGAGAAATGCCAAAATGCTGTTTGTGGAAAATACCAAAAAGCATATCATTCACTTTTTGACATACAAAACTTACATCTTTATAGTTAATTACATTGGATCTTTTTCTGACTTTTGTACTTGCTAATTTATATTTATTTAGCTATCAGGTGAATATGTATTTACAAATATTAGGTGAACTTTCCTCACAAATTTTTTTTAA
>CAUYQG010174728.1:0-12546 GCA_963574415.1 Tarsius wallacei
AACTTAACAATAAGTGAAACAATAGGGTGTAAAATGATACACAGTGCATTACCAATTACATTACTTATTAGTTCCAATGCCAATCTACCCCCATTCATTGAATTGAAAATGATAAAACTCTAAAAATGACAAAAAAGTATATGATGGCAACTCTTGTCTCTGAAATAAAAAACAAAAGTAGGATAGAATTAGTGCAGTACTTATAGGCCACTTCAACTCAAAAGTCTCATATATTTTATTAAGAATAATATTTAAGACAAATGAAACTCAGCAATAATAGTTTGAATATCATGTCATGGGAATAAACACATTTATTACATATTTTTTGGGAGAAAACATATATAACAAAATGTAATAATAGAAAATGTCATTGCTTGAACTTATTCACTCTCACTCAATGTGAAATCATTCAAACAGTTTTCACTTCCACAATAAAAATTAGTCCTTAGATGTCAACTATTATGAAGATTATTCAAATCTTAGAATTTTGAAGGAGGCAAGTACAAATTTCCTGGAATAACTAAATCAGATAAAGAAAAAATCTTTCTGGCAAAAACATGACAGTTTGCCATGCAGGATCAAAACATTAAATAAAGGAGGTGAAAGTCTCCATTTTTAAAATAAAAACTTGTAGCAATCTCTGTCTTATCTGTTTGGTCTTCGTACCATAAATAATGGGGTTGAAAGAGGGTGGAATTACCAAATACAGATTGGCAACAAGAATGTGAATGTAGCATGGTATATTGTGTACTAATCAGTGAGTAAGAAAAGAGAAGACTGAGGAGATACAGAAAAGAGAGAGGATGGCAACATGTGATCCACACACGCTAAGGGCTTTTAGCCGAGCATCCTGCAATGGGGGCAGAAGACAGCATGGAGAATGTAAACATAGGGAATGCCAATAAAGACCAGGTTCAGAAGAAAGAGGGAGACCACAAAGAGTCCATCGATAGCATTGATGCGGATGTTTTCACGGGACAATTTTGCAGTGCCCCTGTGCCCACAGTAGGAATGGGCTACTATACGAACCTGACAAAACGGTCAGCGGTAGATGAGACAGTTCATGGGTTAGGTGTCAGCAAGACTGGACAGATTACAATGTAAAAACTGATGCCTGCCAGCACCTGAAATGCCAAGATGGTCGTGTAGTGCAGTGGAGCACAGGTGGCCACATAATGGTCAAAGGCTATGGCCACCAGGACCTCAGCCTCCAGTAAAAGCAAGGATCAGGAACATCTGAACCACACAAGCTCTTATGAGCATCAAACCAGAAGACACCCAGCATGCGGGGCACAAAGGTTATAGAGAGGGCCAAATCAATTGTTGAAAGGATGGCCAGGAAGTAGAACATGGGCTCCCGGAGGGTCTGCTCTGCCTTGATGGCTAGCAGAGTGGCGGCATTGCCCAACAAAGCACAAGATAAGCAGAGAAGAAAGGCAGGGAGATCCAGACATGGATGTCTTCCAGACCTGGGATTCCAACAAGGAAAAATGTGGCTGGGTGAAAAAAGCTCCTGTTGTAATAAAACATCCTTCCAAATGACTGTTGCCACTCCTAAAAGAGGGAATCAGGGAGAGAAGAACAAAGTTGAATAAGAGTTTGGAATGAAATTTACTAGATGATTGTTTCCTTCAGTAGGTGTAAAGGAAAAAAAATAAAAAGATTTGCTATTTGCTTGATCCTGTTGATTTATTGTGTAATCTAAATGAAATAATAGATTTGAATAGATCCATCTAAAAAATTGAATCTTTATATAATTATAATATAATGTAAACTTTGTGCATTAAAAACTTCAGAATTCCATAACACAGAATTTGACATTAAGAATGGAAAAATTTGATATGCCTCGTATCCTTTGTGATTCCCCGGATTGAAGAGGAACACATGAAAAGTTAAGGTTGCACACAAGGGAAATGCAAACATAATTCAAAAGGAGACAGACAGATTAGAAAGAAAAGTAACAGGCTCGGAGATACAATACTTGTCTACAATTGGAAATTGTTAAAGTTCTTCTAATGATTCATTATTCATTTTTTGATACAGTGAAATTGTCAGGATCAAGCCTAATATTCTATCAAAAAGTGAGAAACAGAATATTAGAGATATAAATATAACAAACAAAACACAGCGACTCTGGGATGCCTGGTCAGGAGAAAACTCAGGCTGGGTAACGTACCTCCCTCACACAAGAAAAATCTTAGAGGAAAAAAAAAATAAGCATGGACACTTATACTGATGAACATTATTTCCCCAAGACCAATCCATTTCCTGACAGTTCATTTTGAAGTATTATGGTGGTGGCATATTCTAATGGTATTTAAAAGTTCTATTCTTTCTTCATTCTATGTCAGTTCCTCTGAGAATGCTTGCTGCCTTTACCCCTGCTACAGAACTAGCACATATAGTGCTAATAATAATAATAAAATGATAATATAATAAGTAGAACTTCTGTGAGCCTCCCACTTGTAGCAGAGACTCCTGTTATATCATTTATATACCTCCATATTTCTGCCAGTATATCAGGTTGGAAAATATATCAAGGAAAAATAAAACACAAATGTCATATCCATTCAAAGGAGAGAGAAAGATAGAGAAAGAAAACGAAATGGGAGAGACAAAAGAAACGAGTTGTATTTTGCCATGATTTCCTCTGTGTGTGTGTGTGTGTGTGTGTGTGTGTGTGTGTGTGCGCTGATATGTCCAGGTAAAGGATGTTGCCCAGTGACAGGATTTTGGCCAAGAAGAAGCCCTCTGGACATCCTGTTGCCCATCCTGTGGTCACCTCTGGAAGCACAGTCTCAGTAATATGCCACTGCTCACCTCAGACTTAAATAGTTCTGCAAAAGTCTATGTTGTTTCACACAAACTGTAAGAAAGGCAGAAATATATTTTATCAAGAAACTACTTTGACCCGCCTCGGCAAGCGAGACCTCATCTCTACAATAAATCAAAAAAAAAAATTAGCCGGGCGTGGTAGCGCGCGTCTGTAGTTCCAGCTACTTGGAGGGCTGAGGCGGAAGGATCGCCGGAGCCCAGCAGGTCGAGGCTGCAGTGGCCAGGAGCGGCCGCTGCACTCCAGTCTGGGTGACAGAGTGAGACTCCAACTCAAAAAAAAAGAAAAAAAAAACAAACAAACTACTTTGTAGTGCATATTTAAATTCCTTTGCTTGTCTAAATGTGTTTCGGGTTATTCAGTCTCCATTTAAGAATAACAAGAGACTTTTATCCTTCTGTCAAATTCAAAAACTGCCCTACCTGAGGAATAGTCATTGCAGCATTCTAAGCCACCTTTGATCACTCCTCATTCATTTGAATGTAATACAGTCCTAAGTCATGAGGAAATTATCCTGTTTTATTCTTCTACAGAAATAGACTCAAGAAGAACATCATGTAGCACTGCCCTATGTCCTTGTCAGTGTTACACAGTCAAGGAGAGTAGTTTTATATCAAGGCCCTAGCTGCCTTGAGAAAACTGAGTTAGTTTGATCTTCTATAATTGGCACCATGGGACTGAATCCTCTAATACTGCAGACAAAACATCTAGACTCTTATCTAGGTGAATAACAGCCCAAGAAAAGTGATGTGGATAGAAATTTGAATACAGAATTGCACAGAGGTGGTGGCAAAAACACCCAAGTATTATTATTTATATAGGGCATACAAAGAGATACATTTTATGTCCCTCTAAGTAAAATTTTACAGTCAAATTCAGTGGATTATTGTTTTTTAGATAAAAATTGAAGTTGATCCATATTAAATACCTAAGTTAACACATAATACCTTGGCATTGTGCACTTTATTTTCCGGTTTATCTTTCCTATTACTTTTCACTGACTATGGGTTCTAAGTTCATTGAATTTTTAACCTATGGATTTATGGATTCAGATCTATGAACCTTTTGTCACACTGTTCTCTGTACAAGATTTTTTCTCTATATTTGCTCCTTTGTTATTTTTTTCATATCTATATTACACAGGCCATAGATACAAGTAGTGAAAATCTAATCATGGAATTGCTTGCTTCAAAGTAAATAGTGAATTTCTCATGTACCAACTGTGTCATCTTGAGGGGTTTACTAATAATCTCCATGTCTCCGTTTCCTCACCTGAAAAATCAAGGGCTATAACAGTTCCCACAAATTATGATATTATTCACGAATAATTTATGTTGTAAATGTAATACACTTAAATACAATGCTTGGCACACTTAAATGGTTAATAAAAATAGTTTTTCTTTTTGAGTCGGAGTCTCACTCTGTTGCCCAGACTGGAGTGCAGTGGCACGTTCCCAGCCACTGTAGCCTTGACCTGCTGGGCTCCAGTGATCCTTCTGCCTCAGTCGTCCAAGTAGCTGGAACTACAGGCATGCGCTACCATGCCCGGCTAATTTTTTTGATTTATTGTAGAGATGAGGTTTCGCCAAGTTGCCCAGGCGGGTCTCAAACCCGCGGGCTCAGGCAATTCACTCACCTTGGCCTCCCAAAGCATGGGATTACAGGCTGAGCCACCGAGCCTGGTTAAAATAGTTTTTATTATTATGAAATTCAGTTTACGACACCCCCCCCCATAAATCTTGCACCCATACAAACTGTATTGTGAAATCTCTCACACCACTAAGTCTATACAGGTATTTGGTGTGAATGCTATTATAATTGCAAACTTTTTATCCCTCATTTTTTTAGTCAAATTATACATAAGTTTCTCATTATCACTAGAATAAAATTATATTGAATGGAAAACTTATGATCTTTTATAAATTTTCTCTTTATTTCACATTTCAGCAGACATCTTAAACAATACAAAGGATACAACAAGGTATAAGATATTAAGCACAGGCTTAAAAGTATAAATTTAAATGCTTCATCTGACTCTTTTATCTTTAGTTAAATCACACAGACCTTAAATGTAAGTTTCTGAAAACATACAATTTAAATACAAGCATACATTGGAGATATCACAGGTTCAGTTCCAGACCACAGCAATAAAGTGAATGTCACAATAAACTGAGTCACACACGTGTTTTGGTTTCACAGGTACTATGGTTTGAATGTTTGTCCCCTCCCAAACTCATGCTGAAAGTTGACCCCCAATATTGAGTTTTGAGTATGAGTATTGAGTATTGAGTATTGAGAGCTGGCACCTTTAAGAGATGATTCGATCGTAAAGGTTCTGTCTTCATGAATAGATTAATCAATTTATTAAAGGACTAGCGGGCTAACAGACTGATAGGTTGTTATGGAAGTGGGGCTGGTGGCCTTATAGAAAGAGAAATTGAACTAGCACGCTCAGCTCCCTTGCCGTGTGAGACCTTGTTCTTCCACAAGACTCGCAGAGAATCTCCACCAGCAAGATGCGCCCCCTCGACCTTGGACAGCTCAGCCTCCATAATTGTAAGAAATAAGTTTCTAGCCAGGTGTGGTGGCTCACGCCTGTAATCCCAGCACTTTGAGAGGCAGAGACAAGAGGACCGCCTGAGCTAAGGGATTTGATAACAGTCTGGGCAACTTGGTGAGACTTTGTCTCTACAATAAATCAAAACAATCAGCCAGGCCTGGTGGCACATGCCTGTAATTCCAGCTACTTGGAAGGCTGAGGCAGAAGGATCTCCTGAACCCAGCAGATTGTTGAGACTAGAGTAGCCATAAATACAGTGGCCACTGCACTGCACTCCATCCTGGGTGTCAAGGTGAAACTCTTACTAAAAAAAAAAAAAAAGAAAAGAAAAGAAAAGAAAGAAAAGAAAAAGAAAACAGAAATCCATTTCTGTTATTTATAAATTACCCATTTTCAGGTACTCTGCTATAAGTAACAGAAAATGGATCATGAAGCGAGTACTTATAAAAAGTTATGTTTACACCATACCATAGTCTCTTAAGTGTGCAATTGCGTTATATTTAAAAAAAGCAATGTGCATGTCTTAATTTAAACTTACTTTATTGCTAAAAATACTAATTGTCATCTGAGCCTTCAGCAAGTTGTAATCTTTTTGCTAGTGAAGGATTTTGCCTCTGTGTTGATGTCTGCTGACTGATCAGGATAGGGCAGTGGTTACTGAAGGTTGAAGTAGCTGTTGCGATTTTGCAAAATGAGAAAAGGATGAAGTTTGTCAACCAATTAACTCTTCCTTTTATGAAAGATTTTTCTGCAGCATGCAGTGTTATCTGATAGAACTTTATCCACAGTAGATCTTCATTTAAAATTGGAACCAACCATGCTGCCCATTGAAATTGGACTGGATAAAAAAAGTGGTACATATACACAACAGAATATTATACAGTCATAAAGGACAGACATATGAACTTTGCAGCAATGTGGATGGATTGCTGAGCAATTGTCATAATGCTACAAGAAAGGGACTAGCAGTAGTGGGAAACTGTCAGGGGAAGGGAGGTAGGATTGGCAGTTGAAGGAAACTGCTAGGGGAGGGAGGGGCACACCTCATCAACAGGGGTGCCTACATAATCAACGTTTGTATATGTAACCCTGAATTGTACCCCACATCTTTATAATAATAATTTTTAAAAAGTAAAATTGGAGTCTTGTCTCTCAAATCCTACTGCTGCTTTGTCAACTAAGCTTATATAATATTCTAAACTCTTTGTTATAATTTCAACAAATCATTTTCATTGCTCATTCATAAATAACTCTTCATCAATAAAAGTTGTATCAGGAGTTTGCAGCAATTTAATCAATCTTCAGGCTCCACTTTTAATTCTAGCTATCTTCCTATTTTTGCTACATATGCAGTTGTTTCCTCCACTTAAGTCTTGAACCAGCCAAAAATCACTCATGAGAGTTGCAATCAATGTCTTTCAAACACCTGTTGACGTTGCTATGTTGACTTTCTCCCATGAATCACAAATGTTGTTAATTGCACCTAAAATGGTGAAGGTTTACAATGTAATCTTCCCAGATACATCAGAAGAACCATTATCTATGGCAGCTGTAGTTTTATTAAATACATCAAAACTTGAAAGTCAAAATTATTTCTTTAATCACGAGTTGCAGAATCAACGTTACGTTAGCAGGCATGAAAACAGTATTGACGTTCTTGTGTTTTTAAATCAGAGCTCTTGAGTGACCAGATGCATTGTTAATGAATAGTAATATAGCAATATCTTCAAAATAGTAATATTTTGAAAAATACATTTTTTTTCTGAGCAGATCTCCACAGTGGCTTCAAATATTCAGTAAACGGTGCTGTAAACAGATGTGTTTTCATTCGGCCATTGTGTTTCTACTTATAGAGAAAAGGTAGAGTAGATTTACTATAATTCTTAAGGTCTTTAAGATTTTTGGAATGGTAAATGAGCATTGGCTTCCATTTAAAGTCATCAACTGCATTATCTTCTAAGGCGAGAGTCAGTCTGTTTTTCTGAAGACTTTATGGTAGGCATTGACTTTTCCTCTCCAGTATGAAAGTCCTAGATGGCATCTTCTTCCAACAGAAGTTTTTTTTCATCTAAATTGGAAATATGTTGTTTAGCGTAGCCACCTTCACCAACGATCTTAGGTAGACCTTTTGGATAACTTGCTGGAACTTCTATGTCGGCACTTGCTGTTTCACCACACACTTTTATGTTCTAGAAATGTTTTTTTAAAAAAATTTAAACCTCATGAACCAATGTCTACTAGATTCCAACTTTTCTTCTGCAGCTTTCTCATCTCTCTCAGCCTTCATAGGATAGTTGAGAGTTGGAGCTATGCTCTGAATTAGGATTTGCCTTAAGGAAATGTTGTAGTTGGTTGAATCCAGACCACTAAAAATTTCTCTATATCAGCAATAAGGCCATTTTGCTTTCTTATCACTAATGTGTGGAGTAGCATTTGTAGTTTCCTTCAAACACTTTTTCTCCCCCTCACAACTTAGCTAACTGGCAGGAGAGACATTCTATCAACATACTTCACCTTTCTACATGCCTTTCTCACTAAGCTTAAACATTTCTGCTTTTAATTTAAAGTGAGAGATTTGTGATTCTTTCTTTTATTTGAACATTTAGAGGCCATTGAATTATTAATTGGCCAAATTTTAATATTGCTGTGTCTCAGAGAATAAGGAGGCCTAAGAAGAGGGAGAACGATGGCAGAGCAGTCAGAGCACACATAACGTTTATCAATTAAGTTTTCCAGCTTACATGAGTAGAATCAGTGGTGTGCATCAAAACATTTATAATGGTAATCCAAAGGATCACTGATCACAGATGGCTAACAAATATAATAATACTTTTTAAAAGCTGTAAATACTGTAAGAATTGCCAAAATTTGACACTGATTCATTCACACACACACTCACACACACACACACACACACACACACACACACACACACACACGGAGAATTTGAGAATGCAAATAAGTTCAGTCAGTTATTGTTAGGGGATAGGTTGAGAAACATTAGGCAGGATCATATTTGTTTTTCTGCGGGGTTTGAATAAAGAAGCATCTGTAAACAACTGTTAGTAGAAGTCTCAGGACCATGACAGGAGCTAGTCTCAAGATCAAGATGAGTCATATAATCAACTTTGAAATACTTAAAGAAACTTATTATTTGGTGAAAAAGAATCAGACCAATTTCTTGGTGACAAGAAACTTAGATCAGCATCTTTACTTTGTTTTAAGGTGAGATAAAGTTCCCTTTAATGTTTAGATAAGTTATGTAAATCAAGTTCTTTTTCTTTTACTTATAATTCACAGTGTCCACATATACATATATATTTAAGCCCTTCTTTTTCTGAGACCTTCATTTCAGAGGCTTTTATCTAATTGTTCCAAGAAGAACAGCTATTACTTAATTTATAATTAAATAAGAGGTATGTGCAAGGTATGCTAAAAATGTCCTTTACATGTCCTTTAATATCCAAATCTACCCTATGATATAGAGCCTATGCATTTTTTTACATTATACAGATGAAAAACTTCAGCCATAAAAAAATTTCAGTAACTCTCTAATGCCTTCCATCTAATGAGTATCCAAGATGAAATTTGAACTCAAATATCCGATTCCAAAATCTATACTGTTTATCAACGTGTTATACTCTGTTTTTTTCTGTTTGGGGATCTTGGCCTATTTAACAAGCTTCAAAAATAAGTTTCAAAAACGTTGCCAAAGTTTTCAGAAAATTGCTTTTTATGCTTTAAAAAAAATAATGTTACAGTCTCCATTGTCAAGTTGGCATTCTATGTAACTAATGTCATTTCCTCAAAAAATGACTACATATACTACAAAAGATATTCAAACAAGTAAATAGATAGACATATATATGTAGATATTGATCTATAACTTCAAAATTAAGAGGAGCAATTATTAGAGGACAACAATAAGCATTCTAGCATATACCTGATAATACAAGGGTAGTTAAATTTCAAATGTAAATGCTTCTATAGGTCTTGAGAGTTTCAAGCCTGAGGTAAGAAGGAGCAAAAGCAAATTCCTACAAAATTAGACTGCAGTGTATAAAACTCATATCCAGGTAGAGTTGTCTTTGACTTTTCTCTTAACTAATGAGAGCTCCTTGCCCGAAATCAAATCCCCCTCACAAGAAAACCCCCATCATGAAGGGTTGGTGCAGCAGCATAATGGCTTACCAGATTCACCTCAGTGTAGGACAACTGTAAAGGGCCACCAGTTCCAGATCTCCCTGTATGTCTGACTGAGGATTTTGTTGTCACTACATCACAAATCATATTCTCCCTCTTTCTTCGTCTACTTCACTGACATGCTAATCTTGAAAGATCAGCTGTATTCATTTTCTAATGCTACTATATCAAAGTTCCAGAGATTTAGTGCCTTAAATAAACACAAAAATCTTATAGTCTGCTGGTTAGAAAGCTCTCGAGTTTCTTATTGTGCAAATCAAGATGTTGGTAGATCTGCAGTCCTTTCTGGAGGTTCTAGGTGAGAATCTGTTTTGTTGCTTTCTACAACCTCTATAGGCTGCTCTAATTGACTTGTAGCTGATGATTTCCATTTCATCTTTTGAGAAAAGATTTTAAGCCTTTTCCTCTCTTCACCTACACTTTTTTTATTTCTTTCTAACCTAATTGTGCACTTGCTTGAGAAATTCTAGAGGCTATTCCAAAGACTTACTCTGGAATAACAGAGTATGGAGACCCCATGGCAGAATTCTCCTTTGTTCAGAGGTCATCTGAAAGAATTAATCTACAACCAGGCCATAGGTGAAACTGCACCAACCAGCTCTCCAAGTGGACAACAATTCATGAAAACCATCGAAGCAAGATCTGCTCCTAAATACTCTTCATTCTATTCTTTCTCTTTAAAATACACTATCCTCAGCCTAAAATTTTGAAATAGTTTATTTGTGGCATGAGCCTGGTCATTTCTCCATCTGCTGGCTTTTGGAATAAAGTTACCCTCCTTCCACTAAATCTCGTGCTTGTTTATTTTGGCTGGCAAGCAACAAGTAGCAGAACTTGCAAGTGGCAACACTCATAGCCCCTTCCTTTCCTTTCCTTTCTTCCTTTTATTTTAAAGTTTTGAGGTATATATGAGGACTTGCACATAGGTGAGGTTTGGGCTTCTAGCAAGCCCTCTCTCCCCCTGGCAGAGGACATGGAACACAGTGGGCAGCTGAGGGCCCCTTATTCCCCCTCTGCATCTGACTCCTTCAGCAGAGCCAGGCATCAATTGTTTCTCTTTTGTTTCAAAGCCAGCAACTGAGCATCAGTCTTTCTCAGATGGTATTGTTATGGTCTTGCTTTGTCTTTATATTTCCTTTTTTGAATCTGACCCTTCTGCTCCCATCTTCCACTTTTAAGGACACTTGTGATTATATTGGGCCTGACTAGATAATCTCCCTACCTTTAAGTCAGGAGATTAGCAGTCTTAATTCCATGACAACCTCATTTTTCTTTGTCATGAAATTTAATATATTCACAAATTCTGGGGATTAGGACATGGATAGCTTTAGGAGGCTATTATTCTGCCATTTATAACTTTCAGGTAAGTGTCTTATGTGCAAATCTCCACTTCCAAATAATGTGCATTCTAAAAATCCCAACCCCCAAAACCTGCTTAGCTAAGATTTTTGAAGAGTTTAGCAAGGACTCACAAAGGCAAAGACAAGCTCACAGTAAATAGCAAACATGCAAAGATTATTCTTAACATGAATGAAGAGTTAACAATATAATTTTAAAATCCCTGCTAACTGGAATTATTAAGAAACCTGCTGACGATTTTAGAATATATATAGTTTGTCGCTTTAAATACATGCTTGTGCGTGAGAGAAAGAGGGCAAGAGAGAGTGAGTGAGCATGAGAAAGAGAATTACAATCCTGAAGGAAGCATCGTTTTTTTAATGATTGGACATAAAATTTAGTTATCCAAAAATCATTATATTGAGGAACTGAGGACAAGAAGGAAAATTTTTGAAAATCGAAATAGTAAATTTTAAGAATCTGTGGGTGAATTTTCAGGACCAGAGCACAATAGACAGCTGGCAGAAGGAAAAAAAGAAAGTTAAGATACATGGAAGAATGATAAGAAATTTCAACTTTAAAATTATTTAAAAATATTTACAAAAGAATATGGAAAGAAACTAGGAAAGGAAAATTTTAAAGATAATTTTAAAAGTTTCTAGAAGTAACAGAGACATAAGGTCTTAGACTGTAAGGACCTACTGAATTTTATTTTATTTACATATTTATTTATTTTTAATACATATTTTTATTATAAAATTGTGGGGTACAGTTAAGGGTTAGGTATACAAATATGCATTGTGCAGGTACGCTTGTTGTTGAGGTGTGCCCCCCCGTCCCCAGACAGATATTGACTACTGTTAATCCCACTTCCCTTCCCCTCCCTGCCCCACCCCATGGCTTCCTGCCACTGTCGATCCTTTTCTAATAGTATTACGATAGTTGTTCAAGGTCCACTTATGAGTGAGAACATGTGATACTCAGATCTTTGTTTCTGTGAGAGGTCACTCAGTATTATAAACTCCAATTCCATTCAGGTTGTTGTGAAATTCATGATTTTGTTCTTTTTTATGGCTGTGTAGTATTCTATTGTGTATATGTACCACTATTTTAATCCAGTCCTCTTTTGATGGACAGCATGTTTGCTTCCATGATCTTGCTATTGTGACCAATGCTGCGATAAACATATGTGTGCAGGTATCTTTTTTTTTCTTTTTTACCTGTTTGAAAATAAGGTTATATTTGTGTTAAAAGTTATTTCTTTTTTAAAAACATTTTTTATTTTAAAATTGTGGGGTACAGTTAAGGGGTAGATATACAAATATGCATCATTCAGGCACCCTTGTTGATGAGGGGTGTCCCCCCCGTCCCCAGACAGATATTGACTACCAGTAATCCCACCACCCTTGTCCTCCCTGTCTCCCCCCAACATAGATTCCCCCACTGTCGATCCTTTTCTTATAGTATTACGATAGATGTTCAAGGTCCACTATATGAGTGAGAACATGTGATACTCAGATCTTTGTTGCTGTGAAAGATCACTCAGTATTATAGACTCTAGTTCCACCCAGGTTGCTGCGAAATTCATGATTTTGTTCTTTTTTATGGCTGC